>JAPPVO010006244.1:0-37548 GCA_030407325.1 Camellia japonica | reverse complement strand
TTAACCAAGGTATGTACCCCCTTTTCGAAAAACTAATACATTTTCAATGTTCAAGTATGAAACAATGCTCAATGCAATATGTATGAGAAATGAGTTTCAATTTAACCTCCACCAATCAAAATTAGTTTCTAAAAACCCATACAATTTTTACAACAATCAAAACTGTCCTCCACCAATAGCCCAAGACAGATATTTCTACTCAACAAATAATTTTTCAACAACAGATAAAATCTCATAAATTTCATAAATGGGAGCAATAATAAATATCCAATTCCACTCTCATTATCAACAGATACATTCTCCATATCTTTTCAAAACCCAACATCGTTTCCTTTACTTTCATAAGCCAAACATCAATGACTTTCAAACAAAATCTCCTTTGTTATTTAAAATCTCATTTAAGGAAAATGTTTCCAAAATTTCAACACAACCCAACAATATATACAATGCCACAACCTTTCTCAACAATTTATTCGAAAAACTTCTCTTTTATATTTCAAAATCAAACCATGGATTTAATCCAAAATCTCTAAATCACTAAACCCTTTTTAAGAAGCAAATAACTAAGCTAAGAGTCATGGTAATGGTTGAAGAAATCCTCACCTCAAGTTTAGAAGACGAAGAAAACAAGATTTGATGTTTGATGGAACCAAAGATAAGATCCTCTCCGATTAAAATGAAGCTTTCGACGAGCTCTACCTTTTCTCCAAGGAACTATGGAGGAGAAACCAAAAGGTGAGGGTGTATTTGAGGTTTTAAAGTAAAAACTAGAGGGAGAAAGTGAAGAAACTAGGGTTAGAGGTTTTTTAGAGAGAGAGAGAGAGAGGGGGAATGAAAAAAGTGATTTAAAAACTTCTTTCCTTAAACTAATATACGCACAAACCACTCGAGCGACCAAAACACCGCTCGAGTCAAAAACAATAATTGACATTACTTGAGCGACCAAACCACTGCTCAAGAGCACAATGACCCCTTCCTAGAAGTTTTACAGACTGCAGAAGACTGCTTGAGCACAAGAAAGATTGTTCGAGCGAAGATACCCTACTCCCAAAAGTTTTACGGACCTATAACAATACTGGGAGATCTCAAACACCTCTCGAGCGACCACAACACCGCTCGAGCGAACAAGAAGAAAACTGGACAACAACATTTTGAAAAATTAACTCCCAACCTGTTTCAAACACAACCAACAACTTAACTCAACTATCAACAGGATGGTAAAGGGAATGAACAACAATTAAAGACATGGAATCCCAGATCTAAGAGTATGAAATAGGTCGAGTCTAAACCGGAATCACTATAATCTCCCCCCTTAAGAAATTTCATCCCCGAAATTTAAATCAAACAAATAACCATTGTGTTAAATTCCATTGATCATTCACATTAGTAACAATGATATAACAAAGTCCTCAAATACAAAACACTACAATTCGAATTCCCAAAACATTTACAATGTTTACATGTTACAACACGAATAAAATTTTCAACACAAGTCTCAAACATCAACAAATCGGTCTAGATACTTCTCATGGATTCCCGCATCACACTCCCAAGTTGCCTCTTCATCTCCATAGCGTCGCCACAACACCTTAACTAATACGATAGTCTTGCCCCTCAAGACTTGATCCCGAGTATCTAACACCCGAACTACCCTCTTCTCGGACGATGCATCCTTATCTACCTCTAACTCGGTCGAATCTAGCACGTGTGAAGGATCGGGCTCGTGTTTCTAAAGCATACAAATATGAAACACGTCATGAACCCCAAAACGTTAGGGCAGTAAGGCCAAACAATAAGCTACTTCCACAATTAGCTCTAGAATCTCAAAAGGCCTAATAAATCTAGGAGACAACTTCCCACTCTTCTCGAATCTCATCAAACCCTATCTCGGTGATATTTTCAAAAACAGATGATCTCCCACTTCAATGGATAAAGGTCTCCTCCTACGGTCGACATAGCTTTTCTAACGACTTTGAGCCGAAACCAACCTCTCACGAATAAGCGCAATCTTCTTTGTTGTTTCCCGGACTAACTTTGGACCTAACATAGGTGCATCACCCACCTCGGCCTAACACACAAGAGATCTACATGGTCAGCCATACAAGGCCTCAAAAGGTGCCATACTAATACTTGCCTGAAAACTATTATTGCAAGAAAATTCCACAAAGGGCAAATGCCTTTTCCACAACTCCTTAAAATCAAGAACACAAGCCCAAAGTATGTCCTCTAACATCTGAATGGTGCGCTCGAGCTACCCGTCAACCTGAGGATAATGGGCAGTACTAAAGTTCAACTTAGTGCCCAAGGTATCTTGTAGGCTCTGCCATCATCGAGCCATAAAATGTGGATCCCTATCCGAAACAACAATCACTAGGACCCCATGAAGTCACACTATATCTCTAACATACAGATTGGCAAGGTAGTCTGCCGAGTCACTCGCTTGCATAGGTATAAAGTGTGGAGATTTGGTTAACTGATTGACGACTACCCATATGGCGTCATTACCCCGTTGAGTCCTCAAAAGACCCATAACAAAATCCATTGTGACATGCTCCCACTTCCACTTGGCTATAGGTAAAGGTTGCAACAAACTCATTGGTCGCTGATGTTCATCCTTCACTTGTTGACAAGGCACCTCGAAACAAACAAGGCTACATCTCTCTTTATCCCCCACCACTAAAACTGGCGACTAAGGTCGTGATACATCTTTGTGCCTCCCGGGTGTACCGCAAGGCGTGAACGATGAAACTCTTTGAGTACTTCCTCTCTACAGACTTGGCACAAAAAATTGATCTAAATATCTTACACTCGATCTAAATGAATGTTCAAACCCTTGTCTACCTACCCACTAGAGATCTTCCCTCGGATAGCCTCTATTTCGTGATCACACTATTACCAAACTCTGCTAATTAAGGTGTTGTCAACTCCGGTAAATAAGGTGGCCAACTCAACAGATTCGCCTAGGTGCAAGTCAAACTTGCCAATAGCGCCTAAATCTCCCACTCTTGGATGCAATGTACCTACACTACTTACGGACTTCCACTCAATGCATCAGCTACACATTGGCCTTCTCGAATGATAATGCAACTCAAATCGTAATCCTCCATAAGCTCCATCCACCTCATTGCCTCAAATTTAAGTCCTTCTGTAAAATAGGTATTTCAAACTCTTGTATCGGAAAACACTTCAAATCACTCCCCGTATAAGTAATTCCTCCAAATTTTTAAGGCAAAAATCAATCCGCTAACTCTAGTCGTAGGGATAATTGTCTCATTGTTTTCAACTGCCGAACCGTATACTACCACTTTCCCCTCTTGCATCAACATGCAACCTAAACCATGCTCAAAATGCTCATAATAAACCACATAACGCAAACCCCTCTCCAGAAAATAAAAACTGAGCAGTGGGTGAGTCTAACCTTGAGTTTCTTGAAATGACTTTTCGCAAAGTCTCACTCCACACAAATCTAATCTACTCCTCGTCAATCTAATCAATCATGAGGCTAGTCTAGAGAATTCTTTCAAAATGCCAGTAGTACCCGGCTAACCCAAGAAACTCGAAGTTCTAAGGCATTCTTAGGTTATTCCCAATCCTGCACTGCATCTATCTTAGAAGAATCCACGGTCACCCCTTCCCAGAACACCAAATGGCTAGGAACTTAACTTCACTGAGCCAAAATTCACACTTCCCAAACTTAGCATATAACTGATGTGCTTTAAGCAACTCAGGTACAACCTACAAGTTCCTCATGTTCCTCCTCGAAGGTGAGTAGACTAAGATTTTGTCGATGAAGACAACTAGAAATCGATCTAAGAACTCACAAAGACTCGGTGCATCAAGTCCATGAACGAAGCCGGGCATTGTCAACCCAAAAGGCATCACTAAAAACTCGTAATGGCCATACCGCGCATATAATGCCATTTCTGAATACCTCCTCCTTCACCTTCTACCAGTGATACCCCGATCTCAAATCAATCCTAGAAAAAACAACGAGACCCCTTTAATGGTCAAACAGATCATCAATTCGTGGTAATAGGTATTTGTTCTTAACAGTTCAACTTTCGATTGATTATGCAAAGCCGTAAGTGCCATGTTTCTTCTTAGTAAAGAGAGCCAGTCTCTTCAAGGTGATGTATTTTAGACGAATGAAGCCCTTATCTAAAAAAATCCTGAAGTTGTGCACCTTCAACTCACACAACTCAACCGGTGCAAGCCTATATAGTGCTATGAAATTGGACCGTGCCTGCGCTAAGTCAATTAAGAACTCATCTCTCTATGGTGGCAACTTTGTGAGATCCTCTAGAAAAACATACGAATATTCTTGAACTACTCTCGGCAATTCACCCAGAATTATACTACCCTCATCGGCTATCGTGATGGAAAAAAGAAAACTCGACTCTCCTTGACTCTTAAGGTCATACAATGGAAGGGTAGGACTATCACCCCGATCACACAGGAAATAGAAGCACTCTCTTGATGGCATACACACCGATAAACTCCTATGATGGCAATCTATTGATGCTCGATAATGAGTCAACCAATCTATACCCAAAATTACATCAAAGGCATGTATATCAAGAACAATAAAGTCAAAAGAGAACCGATGATCCACGACCTCAATCTCACAGGAGCGGCATACTCGACCCAATGCCACTATACTACCAATAGGTGTCTCAACCAACATAGAAGACTGCAACAATTCAAACCCCAAACCCAAAACGGATGCAAAAGAAGACGATATGAATGAATGAGATGCACTAGTATCAATCAACACATCGGCAATAGAGTTAAACAATAAAAAGTTTCCTCTCAATATGAAAGGTGTTGGTAACTAATCTGGCATGTTAACATCATACACACACTCTGAAGGCCTCTACCTTCTCACCCCTCAGAGTATAGGCCTGATACATGGATTGAGCTAACGTGGCTCCTTGATTGGCCCTTGAGGCCTGTGCTGATTGTGCTGGCTGATGGCTCTGTGTTTACCTCGAACCAGACGCACTAGATATGCCACCAGACTGAAGGCAAAACCTCCTCAGATGCCCCAACTGCCCACACTGATAACATATAGGTGGCTGACTCCTCTCCTAACTCTAAGGACGAGCCGAAAATGATACAGACTATTACTCTCTTCTTCTCTACAGGCAAACTGAAGGATTGTGGCCCAACTGACCACACTTGAAGCAAGCGAACCCACCATGATTACCTCTCTCCAAACCCAAACTCGATACGAAATATGGATTTAAACTGTGTAGCTGTGACTGCTGTGAGGTGGAACCCTTTGCCGTTTGTTGTTCCTTGCCTCTCCTAGAACATCCTAGGACCTCTATCTGGAGCCCCTCATTTGCTTCTCCTTTGCTTGGATCACAATTTCTAAGTGGGCCGCCAACTCCATGAGACGGCCATAAGCCCTAATCATTGACCCGACCACGTTAAAAAGGTGCTCGGTCCTTAACCTCTTCTCGAACTCGATGCAACGACATTCTTTCGTCGCCACAAGTTTAGGTGTAAAGCTCGATAGGCTAGTAAAAATAGACTCAAACTTGGTTACTGGCGTGTTTAGCTGATTGAGCTTCAGAAATTGGTGTCTCAACTACTCCGTAGTAGCGGGTGCCGAAAACTTGTCCTAGAAGGAGTTGACAAAGGCCTCCCAAGTCTCCTTAGTACGCCCTCGCGCATACTTCCACCACTGACCCGCATCCCTCTTGAGTTGGAAAGATGCCAAGGTCACCCTCAACGCATTGTCCTCGATGCCAAGAATCTTGAACGTCTTCACCATCTATTTGAGCCACCCATTGGATTTCAATGGCTTTTTCGAATCCCCCAAAAACTCATCTGGATTTGACTAGAAGAACTCTCTCTTTAGAAAGGATAGCCCTGTTTCTACCACATGAGCCTGAACTTGATTCTCACTATTGAGAATGTCCATGGATTCCCGTAATGCTCTTGTCATTTCGTGGGCTAAGGCGCCCATTGCTTGCTGGCCTGCTGGCTCAACCACGTTGACTTGACCAAGTCCATCTTCTTGAGCCAGAACTTCATCCAGTATCGGTACCTCCTACCACCTAGGCCTGTCACGCCCACCACCACCACATCATTGTCCTAACATTCTAATAAAGGAAACACAATAGTTTAGCACATTTACAAATGTGCCAAGTGAACTCACTCACGTCCAAATACAGTGGACAATAATTAAATCATTCCATATAAGCATTGAGTCACGTAATCATAAACAAATTTCCTTTCTAGATAATTAATTGTTCGGTGACATTGCCAGAGCTCCATTTAGAATAAGTAGTGATCAAGTGCTCTTCTAATATGACTTCTAGAAACTCATAGATCCAATCAAGATCTTAGAAACCAAATCACATACTCATCTAGTCACATAAATGTTATCACATAGCATACCAGGTCTACTTCTAACGTTATCTAGCGAGATAAACCCATTGTGGTAAAAACCACGTCCACGAATCCCAAAATATTCAAACCCAGTAACTTTGATACCAAGTTGTAATGCCCCAAAATAATAGTGACGAACCATCTCATGATATTCAAATAAAAGCATAGACATGCAAAATAATAACTTTTCATTAATGTTCATTTCCCGTACAAAAGATGACAAATGCAAGTATACATTCATAAATCTTAGATCCTAAATTTAAGCATATGCCACATATGAGTGAACTAAAATAAAGGGTGATGCAAATAAGTTTATGCCCTAATGGCTACATCTTTCCAAGACATTGCTTGGTAATAACAAGATGGATCAAGTCCAAAATGGATAAAGAGCCCGAGGCTTGTACAACATATAATTACAACAAAAGAAACAAAAATAAGCCTTCAGCTCCACGGTCCTCCCAAGCTAAGTCACTACAAGAAATTGCACTTTTGGCGACTACTTTTAGCGACGACATCAATTTTTCATAGTCAAAACTATATTTTTGGCGACATAGTGATCAATTTTGTTGGTAAAAGTAGACCTTTACCGATGCAATTTACTACTGTCGCTAAAAAAGCGTAACATTCACTAGACGCCAAAATTATTGGTTGGCGCCAAAATTTCAAAATTTAACTATGAGGCTTATTTTTTAGCAACACATAAGTCGTCTATTAGTGTGCTTACTTTTGGTGATGACAAGTTGGCGTGGCAAAGAGTTAAACATTTAGCGACGATAACACTATTCGTTGGTAAAAGTTTTGCTAGTGAAATGAGGTGATTTAGTGATTTGTGTTTTATTATAACTTTTCAAAGAGTTAAATATTCTAGTTATTGAATCGTAAATTAAAGTGATCATCGAATTAGATCACAAAATGAACCGTCAAGCCCAAACACACTCTTAAGTTGAGATGACTAATTTGGGATAATCTAAACTTTTCCAAAGAATGTGGTTAGATTATCAATTTCAATATGTTTGGTTATATTTTCAGAAACTTGTTTCAAAAAAATTTCCCAAAAAGCTAAAAATAAATAAATTGGTAAAAAAATAACAAAAAAACACTTATTACTTTTGTATAATTTTATTTTTAGGAGCTCATAAATAATTTTTAAAATTTTAAAAATATATTTCTGATTTTAGTAGTTCTCAAATTAGTTTTAATTTTTTCAAAAAAAAATTATTAAAATTTGAGGCAGTGGAAACTTCCCTCTCAAAAATTCTTTCTTTTTTTTTTTTCTAGGATAAGTAAACCCCTCGTCCTTCTCCACAATTTTCACTCTTGCACAACCTTTTCTCACCATTTTTTTTTGTTTATTAGCTATTAGTACAAGGATTTTTTTGTTAATCAAATACAAACTCTCTGGCTTCGTTGAAAATTAGATAAGTTGCAAAACTGAAAAAGGGAGGGTTCAAAAGGGAGACTTCGACAACGGGATTTCAACCTGGAAACGGTGCTCTCTCTTCGGCGGTGAGACTTCTTGGGCGGCGGCAATGATCGACGGTTCAAAGGGAAAGAGTTTCATTCTCTTCTCTTCGATCTGAAAAAAATATCAGTTCGATTCATGAGGTATTCCACCCTTCTCTCTCTCTCTCTCTCTCTCTCTCTCTCTCTCTCTCTCTCTCTCACACACACACACACACACACACACACATATTCACTCCATATTTGTTCAATTATTTGGTGTTTTTAATTGCAATTTTGATTATGGGTTTGTAGAATTTTGATCGATGGATTAATGTTATGGGTTGTTGATCTATTTGAGTGTTGGGTTTGTTTGGGTGTCTACATTGAGACTCTAGTTCATCAACTGTTTCAAATGCTGCAACAGAGCCTAATCAAACCTGCATGGAAATGAAATTAATGGTTACAAATCTGTGTTTATACAAAGAAGGTTTGATATATATATATATATATAATATACCTTTCACGCGAATCCCAAGCCTATGGAAATGGCCATAGATGAGTCGGTTCTTTAACATCCCATGAGAATCCAAGCGTTTTAGCAAAGAAAAATCCTAGATTATTTACACTCTGTTTAGATTGATAGTTTTTGGTGACAAAAGAAAAGAAAAGAAAGGCTGGGAAAAGAAAAATCTCAATCAACTGTTTGCATAATTAAGGGGGTTTTTTTTTAACACAATTAAGGGTTGGTTTGTGAATTGATTTTTAGCAATATTTTAATTTTTGCGAAATAATATGTAAAAAAAGAAAAGAAAAGAAAAGAAAAGAAAAAGAAGTAAGAGGATAGTGTACATAATCTATTTTTTTAGAATTGGATTTATCTGTAACAGAACCTTTTTGTTGCCGATTTCATTGCTTTGATGCTTTTGTGGTTTGACTTTCCAAAGTACATATAAAAAAAGATGCTTTTATGGTCCTGTTAATAGGCCAAAAATCATTGTTTTATTGGGGGTGTTCATTTTCAAAATGTATCTAAAAGAAAAAGGGGAAAAATGATGCTTTCCCAACTGCTTCCCAAACTCAGAAGCAAATTGGAGTTCTAGTATATCTCCACCAACATATCTAAAAAATGACTGTTAGACTGTTTAAAATATGTGAACGGTATCTTGAAATTATAAATATTTTGATAATATATGTTTCTTATGCTTTTGTGGTCTTGTTAATAGGCCAAAAATCACTATTTTATTGGGTAGTTCATCTATATTTTTGGTAGAGCTCAACTGACTTGACCAATTATAATAAAATGTCAATCTTTCTTGTTTATGATCACTCACACCAGTTGGACAATATGCTGCACTAAATGCTTTTGGAGTTTCAATAATATATGTGAAATCAATTACAATTTTCAGAGTGTGACTTTCTTAAGATATTCAATCAACCCCAATTCAAGTCACACATCTGCAACAGTTTTGAGTTGCTAGGATTGAATTAGACAATTTATAGAACCACTTCCCTTTAGATCCACCCTAATTCACATAATGTTTTTAGACACAAAACATGTGTATGCATTGTGACACTTCCAGCATTGTCACTACCCAGCAACCTCTCTCTTTCTTTTTATGGAGAGAGATAGCAGTACAGAAGTCACAAAATGTACATAACAATCTTGATATTCATGATGAGGGCATGAATTTGTTTCGATATTGGATTTGAATTATCATTTGTAAAAAAGAAAAAAAAAAAAAAAAAAAGAGAGTTAAAAAATAGTTTCTATTTTATTTTATTTTACTTTAAATTTAGAATTCAAACATAATTAAGCTATAGCAGGTTTTATAGCAGTATTAGTAGACAAATTAGTATTGGTGAGTTGTAGCAGTATAGGAATTATTTAACTTTTATGAATTTTTAAAAATCATTAATTGTGTGAACTAGTTTGTTGTTGGTTGGTTATAGAGGGCTACTTGTTGCTTCAACAGCTTTAGAAATTGTGTCATCCCTTGCCTTTCTAAGTCACCAAAAGCTTACCCTTTTTTACACCTATGCAAACCCTTGAAGCACCACTTTTTGCCAATTTTACAACCATATATGGTCTATAGATGGACATTCACACCACATATTGGTCTTCCTATCAAGCACATCTGGATCTGCATTTGTGACACTGACTTTGAATTGACACATGCTACCCAGTTTATTGCTTACTGATTTGTTTGTTCCTATAATTTTTTTCTCTTTTCAAAATTTAAAGCTTCCAAGATTTGAGTAAGCGGTAAATTTTAGTCTTTACTCTTGTACAGTTGCATTCTTAAAGTTAAAATGTTGTTAATTATGGTGTTTTTGTTTTGTTAGAGCTTATAGCTTGGCCTTTTGAAATTTGATATGGAATTTGACATGGTAGTTACTGAAATTTGACATGAAATTTGTTAAAGAAATAAAAGAGAAAAAAAAAAGTATGATCAGAATTTAATGACAAAATTTAGGATAATTTTCATTTTTATTGTTAATAGGAGTTTGGTGAAGTGGTTATTTTTTATGAGTAATTGAAACTTTCATCATTACTGAAATTTTGATTGTAGCTAAAGTAAAGGCATATCAAATTAGACAACCACCTATTTTTTTCTGTAGAGATTGAAATCAAATTCTAGTGTATAATATTTGCATGAACTTGTGTTGAGTCTTGATGAATTTGTTGTTGAAGTGAAACGTTTGCATGTTAAGCAGTCACTACAACCAAATTTTCACTCCAGAAAACCAACTTTAATATGTTTTAGCACGGATTGATGCACAAAACTACCTATCAATGGAAAAAGTAAAAATGAAAGTCTCATGGCTAGTCTATTTTGTATCATCACCCTTTTATTTTTCATCTAATTGAGCAAATACACAGACTTGTTCTTTACTTGAAAATTTTCAATAAGCAAAGCCATACCTCATCTATTAAGTGAGCTTCATGAACCCATTATTGCAATTCTTAGATTGGTCATACCTGATGACTAGTTGTGAACTAGTAGCCCTGTGGTGGATTGTAAACAATATGCACTTTCTGATCTCCTTAATCATGGCTCTCTTTGGCATTTCCTCGTCTTTTGTATCCCTTTTGGTTTGAACTATGTTACTAGTTATAGGTGTTAAAGACCAGAAAGTATGGCCTGTTTGTTCTAGAGATGAATAAAACACCTTCAGATTTCATTTCAATGTCTAGTCAATATGTGTCTAATTGTGAGAATTTCCTTCATAGTAGAGGTTTTGTGATGCAATAATGTTGTGATTGGCTTAAAGATAATTTTGCTGGTCACTTAACAAAAAAAAAAAAAAAAAAGAAAAAGAAAAAGAAAAGTGATCTTTATTATCCACCCTTTTGGCTCAGAGCTAGTGGACTTCATGCTAAACTCCTGTATTTTGTTTATAAATTGCGATATGCTAGTCTTCTTTTTCATTCTCCACTAGGAGATTGCCATGTTCAATGCAAATGCTCACTTGATACTTCATTAAATATAGATGCAGCTACTGCCTAAAAACATACATCTGTTTTGTGTAGGTAAGAGAGGTGAAATTGATGTTTCCGGGTTGATGTTGATAAAAGCTTTATGGCATTATCCTTCAACAGCTCTATCTTGTAAAGAAAAGTTCCCAGGTTTCTACACATATAGAAGAATAAGGATTGATACTAAACTAATTGACCATTAATCAGTTACAAAACCTCTATCTGCTGCTCAGTTTTGTCCACCAACAACTTCTCTGCTTTCTTCCTCCGTAGACCCTCTGGTATGTTCTCCAGCAAGCCTATCTAATGTTCCCTCTGCAGATCCTCAAGTTTGTTCTCCTACAAGCCTCTATGATGTCCCTTACTCTAGGCCTCCATCTCAGCCTATTGCAGCTCCCCATCCTATTTTAGCAGTCTCTCTTCCAACTTCTCCAATTACTTCACCTATTGACTAGACATCTACACTCTCTCATCCTTCTCGCTCTGATACCAAGATGAACAATTGAAACTTTCATCATTACTTTATTATAATCAGATACAGTGTATATGTATATAGATGATTAAAGCAGATCAGTGTAACAAACTTCTAACAAATCAGTCCTAACAAACTCTAACTGCTAACTAACTTGAGTTGAACTTGAGCTGCATCTGGTGAGCCACAGGTTGTAGCCGTAACTGCTACTGTAGCTGCTAAGGTAGTCTTATCAATTTTCATGTTATGTTCTTACTGATATTGTCTCTGTGAATAAGAAGTAGGGATTTTTGCTAACTTATCCTTTAGTGCACCTATCTCCCACTTTTGAATTTGTTAGAGTTGAGAAGAAACACAATGACCACCAGCTCTTAGCTTAAGTGGTGTCTTTTTCCACTCCCTGAGAGGAAGTTACAAGGTTAAAGTTAGTAATTCAGATTCTCATCTATTTAACATATTTTGCTGCCTTTTGCTTAGTTTCTTTCCCCCCCTTTAATTTAGGTCACCTTTTTTCATAGGCTATCACTATAAAGGAACTTTGTTATAACATAAAAAATTGTCGCATAATGGAAAGCTTGATTTACATTTCATGGCATTGTTTTTCAAATATCATAGCATTTACTTTGTTGTTTTTCATGGCATTTACTCTCTTTTTTTCCCATTTACTTTGTTACAACATGCAATACATTCCTATAACAATTTAAAACATAACACTTTAGGCTTAAAAATAGAATACAAAACTCGGTGAAGAAAATCACCAAAAATTTAAATTAGCCATAGAAATAGCCAATAATTAGTGCTACTGTCATGCCATTGTGATAACCATGTCCCGTGTTATGCTAATTAATCATGATTATGTTGTGATTATGTGATTAATTTGGATTTGGATATTAATTGCATGATTATATATGATTTTGGCCTTATATCTGTTCACCGTAGGAAGATCTGTTCAACTTGTTGTTATAAACTGAAAATTGAAGGCCTTATCGGCTACAAAAATCAAAATTAACTACGCCATAGTGATTATCATAATTTTTAGAGCCAACGGTGAAATTTAATTGAAAACTGATTCGGAGCGAATTAATTAGTTTAAATTGAATTAATTAAGCACCATTGATTAGTTCTAATTAAGTATGATTAGAGAAAGCCTATATAAATGAGCTAAGTATGCTTAAGCTCATATTATTGAGCTCAAATCAAATTCTACACTCTAGAGAGAGAGGGTGAACCAAATTTAGAGAGGGAAAGGAGCCATTCTTGAAGATTTTGCAAGAGAACTCAAGTTTTGGAAGGCTAGGCTCTAGAACTAGCTAGAATTGCGAAGGTTGAAGCTCCTAGGTGAGTATTGAGCATAAATTCATGAGTTTGAGTTTGTAATTTTGTGAATTCAAAGTTAAATGGTAATCAAGAACAAGAATTAAGTTGAATTTGATGAATTTGAAGTCATTATAAACATGCATGTAAAAGATTGCCATGAATTTGTGTATTTGAGCATGAAACATATGATCCATGTTGAATTTTGATTAAGATTCATGCTTTTGTTCATCTTTTACATCACTTAAGTTGATATTGGAAGTTATATTCCACATGCAAGCACAATCCATGGAGGTCTAAGTTTTGGTAGCAGGAATTTGAAGTATTGGAAATAAGTTTGGTATAAATTGAGTATGCATGTAATTAATTTATGGGAATTAAGCTTCATAATGATGTAAATTTAGTGTTTGTATCATATTGGAAGATGTACGAGTTAATTATGGGTCATAACATGCAAGTCACATCTATTTGAATGCAAATTTGAAGCTCAAACAGCTTGTTGGAAATTCCAGAATTCGACCTCTCCGCTCGAGCGGAGAATGCAAGCAACCAAAATTTTTGCATACAGATATGTCCGCTTGAGCGAGAAGAGTTGTGCTCGAGCGGCCACTCACATGTTTTGACTTCTGGCTCGAGCGACCAGGGTCACGCTCGAGCATAAAAATGGTGTAACCAGTACCTTTGCAGACCCAAGGGGTCCACTCAAGCGCCCAAACCTGGGCTCGAGCGTGGCGCTCTGTTTCTGAAATTTTGAAAAGTTATTTTATGTTTCGTTTTCCGTTCTCTTTCATTTCTAAGCACTCTTAGGCATGCATTGAGCATTGTAAATAAACTAAGAGGCTAAGAAAGAGGCCTAAGAGAAATAAATAAATTGAGAACAGATTGAATCGCTTGTGACCCAATGTGTTATGAAATGTATAGGGTCAAGCGCAAGGGCAAATCATCCGGTGGATCACTGTGAGTAATATCTTAGTAAAGATATGTTCAAGTACGTTATTTTTCAAACGTTACTTCTGTATAAGCCTTATGGATTTGTATTTTGAATTGTGGATGGAAATATCAGTCTTTTGCATAAGACTAATTGAATGCGAATATGATCATGATCACGGATATGAGACACACTTAAATGTGAATATGAAAATGAATTGGGCCAAAGGCCGTTTGACATGAATAAATTGGGCCCAAGGCCGTTTGACATAAATAAATTAGGCCCAAGGCCGTTTGACATAAATGAAATGGACCTAAGGCCATTTGACTCGAATGATTAGGCCAAAGGATGTTTGACATGAAGGAATGGGCCAAAGGCCATTTGACATGAACAACTTGGGCCCGAGGCCATTTGATAATAACGAATTGGGCCCGAGGTAGTTTGATACGTTTGGGCCTGAGGCCGTTTGATGTATTAGATAGAAACATGAATGGGCCTATGACCGTTCGATATGACTACTACAAATTTCATTAATGTACTCCTTTATTTTGATGTTATTCACTGGGCTATCGCTCACTCTCATTTATGTGTGTGTAGGTGAGCAAAGAGATATCCAAACCCAGCCTCAGTGAAAGACATGAGAGAAGTCAAGTTTTTGTGGAGTCAGCCCGAACGTCTCACGCATGAGACTTTGTTTTGCTTCTTTTGTTTTTGTTTCCCTTTTGTTACCTTGGTGAATATGTTGGATCACCATGTATATAAGCTTTTTGTTTAGCTGACTGTATGTTTGAAAGTTCCTGGACATATAAGATGTTAATTCTGTCAACTTGTGTGAGTTATTATGGAATGTTTTGCTTTACCATGTAAGCACAGCTCATTGGACAAAATTTTTAAGTCTGCTTCCATTTTGCCCCTTATTCTATTGAAAATATGTTTAATCGGGTTTGAAGCTTGAAAAGATCTAGGATGCATTCATGTGATAAGTATAAACTTGAAAACATCGAATATATGCTTAAATGCTTCGAAGTAAATGATTATGTGCTATATGTTTTGCAATTTACTTGCATTGTGAATTATTTGAGTATGTATGCTCTTTGTATATGCATACTTGTTAACATTTTTTGTATAAAGAATAATGCAAGTCTAATTAGATAATGGTGAGAACAAGATATGATGAAATAGAGGAGTCCTCTACTGCCAGAATGGATAGGATGGAAAGGTTGATATAGGATATGGCAGAAACATTGAGGCAACAACAACAGTGGCAACAACAATGGCAACAGCCACACCCACCACCTCCACCTCCAGCACCAACTGTACCAGACCTACAGAATGATGACCGAACAATAGCTCTCACCAAAGAGTTTAAAAAAAATGAAACCGCCACAGTTTCATGGGGGATTGGATCCATTAAAGGCTAAAGCATGGGTCCTCGACATAGAGAAGTTATTTGAAGTGTTTCCATGTCTAGAAACACAAAAGTATTGCTAGCCACTTTTACTGTTGAGATGAGGCAATAAAGATACTGATTGGGCATGATTTTTGGAGATTTTCTATGACAAATACTTTCCACATGTGTCTGTGATAGGAAAGTGTTAGAATTCATGGACTTAAGCAAGACAGCATAACCGTAGCTAAGTATGAGGCCAAGTGTACTGAATTGGCTAGATTTGCACTGCATATGGCCGATACCGACTACAAGAAAGCAAGGCATTTTGAAGGAGGGCTTCGAGATGATATCTTAAAGAAGGTGAATGTACTCAAGTTGGAAACCTATATCGAAGTGTTAGACCGGGCCATAATATCAGAAGCTAATATAGCCAGACAGGCCAAATCATCAACTGACTGGAAAAGTAACAAAAGACAGAGCTTCTTCTCAAAGAAGAGATTTCAAAAAAGAAGAATACGGGTTCCTCAAGTACATCGAATTCTTCCAAAGACACATCTTGTAATAACCCGACCCTCGCACATGTTTCTGGTATACTTTCAGCCCTTTATTCTGCGCATTTAAATGCTTAATGTGAAATTTCATGTGGAATTAAGTTTAAGCAAATGGATCTTATGATTAGAGACCTATATCTGTTTAATAAGGAAAATCTCTATTACAATTAGAATGTTTGGATCAGAAATTGAAAGCCTTACAAGCTTAATAATCTGAAATTGATTTTATATTTGAGATCAGCATAATTTTTAGGCCAAGATATGATTTTCTGTAAAATTTTGATTTGGAATGATTAAACTGATTGATTTTTGTCCTTCTCCATCTTTTATATACATATATGTTCTTTAAACATTTGACTTGTAATCTTGAACTCAAAATATCTCCTGGGAGAGGATTTGAAGAGAAGACTTAGAGAGGAAGAGGGGAAGCTCAATAAGAAAGAAAAATTGGTAGATTTGAGAGGGTTTGTAGGAATTGGAGCTAAGGTATGTAACTTCACTTTAAATAAGCTCTTTCTTGGATTTGGGTGAGCATGCCTTTCACTTGTGAGAACTAGGGTTTATGTTTAAAGTTTGGTATGTGAGAATTGTTTAATTGGTGAGTAGTACTTATTGTTTGGTTGCTTGGAAAATAAAATTGAGTTATGTGGAAGAATTGCATTTTATTCCTTGATGGTCCATGTTGGAATTGCATATTTCTACATATTTCTTGTTTATATCCCCAATAGAGGAGTTAGATTATGATTTTATTAAGTTAGTAATCCTTGATTATAAGATGTTTTGACTTATGATCCATGTTTATGGAGTTGTTATGCCCTTATATTGAGTTATTTTTCCTATTTCTCCCCTTTGTAATGTGTTGGTTTTGCTGAATTTTTGTTTGAATTCGGACTGCCCAAAACAGGGACTACGGCCGCACGTGCGGAGGTCATGGCCGCACGTGCGGACAAGAGTACTGCACGTGCGGCCCACTTCCGCACATGCATAGGGGACTGCCACACGTGCGGCCCAGGCCAAAAAAATTTGTCTGCTCCATTTTACGTGCTTGACCCTCGGATATTTTTAAAATCTGTATTAGACGTCTTTTTGATATTTGTAAATTCATTTGAAGCGAAGCGAGGCAGAACATGATTTAACTAAGGAATGAACTAATTTGCAAGTTGTGTATGTATGTAGGGCATCTACCGGGAGGAACTATCGCTCCATCAATGCACTGTGAGTAGTAGTACTGTAATCATGCATTTACTTACCGTTAATAATTCTTATTATTAATGCTCTGTTCTTTGCAAGTAATGACGTTAATATTTATGTCGATTGGACATCGATGCGAACTTATGTGAACATTGAAAGATTTGTGTAAATCGGTATGACTCTGAAACTACTCTGCATTCCGGTTACGGTTAATGGTTATCGGTAATGTGCTATAACCTGTAAATTACCTATGATTCCGCATAAGAATTGCATACAAACTATTAATACTGTGGAGTTGGTTAACAAAAAAATCGGGAATGTAAACCCCGCTTACAGGAACACGATATTTTGAATGGGAACATGATATCCGAACACCCTATCAGGACTCCTACAGTCTGTTTAGTTCAATATCGGATTAACTTATGAATGACTCAACCTGAGGAAAGAATTGAATATCAATGACATTGTTATGTGACTCACACTATGATGTGAATTGTTCTGTCCCTATTAATGCAGTGATATATTTGCCTTCTGTTAATAGTTATTATTAATGCTCTGTTATCCGCAAGTCAACTATGTCAACTTGTAATAAACTATGGGGTACTTTATGTACACTATTGTGTAACAGTATTCTTATTAATCTGGGATTAATCTGTTCTGTTTACCGCTTCGTTTATGTTATGACATGATATGAATTATTCAGCCTTTAAGACCTATTGATCTCTGGTATGAAACAAAGTGCTATACGGAACTAAGTGTTGTAGTGCGAGTCACCTCTAGAATCCGTGCGAGACACCTCTTGAGTCCATACATATGTGAACTCTGGGCCTATGGCCAATCTGTGAACTCTGGGTCTATGCCAATCTGTGAATCTGCTAGGCCTATGGCCAATCTGTGAACTTGTTAGGCCGAGGGCCAATCTGTGAAATCTGTGGGCTTACAGCCATTCTGTATTCTGGGCTTAAAGCCACTCTGTTTGAAGACTGGGCCCAAGGCGGTTCTGGAAACAATTACAAGATAAGATTAACTATAAGTTTTCTACATTTACATACCTTGTGGTTTAAGTTATCATTGGATTGTTTATGTACTATTATTCGCTGAGCTTCGCTCACTCTGTGTTATGTCTGTTCTGTAGGTACTCAGTGTAGAGGTCAGTCCCAGTCCAACCTGGACCACTTGTCTTTTGCTTTTGCACCACAACCAAACCCTAGACGAAGCTCATCCATTTTGTGGGATCCTTGCAGAGCTTTTGGCTTCGTGTACTGAGCCTTTTGTCGGTTATTGTGAAACATAAGTAACTTCTCCTAACCCGGTTTGGTTACATCCCCAGACTCGGGGATGGGTCTGTATATCTATTTATATCTATATGGCTGTGTGTGTGTGTTTATTATATGATACATTACCTGACATCAAGTGTGTGATCCTGGCATGCTAGTATTAGCTCAATGGATGTTATTCTGTGTTGTTTAATGCTTCCGTTCAGGCCCCATATCTTATGTACATCGAGTTAAGGGTCCGTTTCTGAAGTGGTCATGCCCAAACTTTTAGGGGCGGGTTTGTGGTGTGACAAGTGGTATCAGAGCACGAGTTGCTATCTCACACACGAATCCATTGAGCCTTAGGATATCTAGAAAAGACTTAAGCATCATACATCATGCATGACATCCTTAATGCATATGAAAAAGATTGATGGCAACGATACTTGTGTGTGTAATATCTGCTAACCGCAATGGTTACTATCCAAGTTTATTGTATATCCTTCGTGCAAATTGTAATTGATTGTGATGCAGGACATAATGAGCATAAGATGGAAGATCCGGAGGGTTCTACCTCCACCTGGCTAGACAGAATGGAAAGAAAAATTGTACAACATAAGTAAAATGAATTGCAAAAAAAAAAATTAAAAATTAAATAATGAATGATTATGAGAACTATTGCCTCAGTTTATCTTACAGAGATTGGTGGACAATGCAAGACATGCAGATGGGATTAAAACAATGACATTGCACTGCGGAAGCATGGTGAGGGTTCAAGCTGATCGGTAAGACAATTTATATGCAAATAGTTAGATGAAATGTGTGCTATCAGTTGATAGTCATCTATGGGAAATGATGACAATATAATGGGGCTTTTTAGCATATGTTTAAGTGAATTGATTAAACTCTAGGTATGGGATATTCTAAGACCAAAGGAAATGATATATGTGATACTCTAACTTTTATGCTATTGTTATGTCTTCCTTGCCATAACAATGTTTAGATCTGTGATTTTGAGGAATTATTGTGTTTGAATATTTTGATAAGATGTGTTTTGCGTGATAATTGAAATTGTGTTGAGTATGACGGGCTGTAAGAAGAAGTTATGCATATAGTGACCCCCACTTAGAATGATGTAAGAAATTAATTGAATGTGATTTTGCTTCTTACTGATGGTTAAATAGATAAGTCATGCTGGGGAATTGGTTATTGACCTTGAAACAACATATAATTAATGTGATTTCGCAAACTGAGAAAATTATTGATGACTTCTGACGAGGAACCAAGGGAATTATTGATGGTGTCGGATGAGTTTTGTTTATGTGTAATCGGGATTTGTTTATGAAAGCTGTGATCTGAAATCTGTGATCTGGAATCTGTAATCTGAAATCTGAAATCCGTAATCCGTAATCTGTAATCTGTAATCTGTAATCTGTTTTGTATATGTGTAATCTGTAATCCGTAATCAGGATTTCTTATAGGGAATGGTGGAACGACATGAAGGACCTCACCCATATTACGTGTCTGCTCACATGATACTTGTAAAAAGATGGATAGTTATTCACTACTTTGAGACCGAAACTTAATGATTGATAATCTGATAACTTACCACAAGAATTAAAATCCTACCTATGTATATTCATGACTTAAGATTGAGAAATCATTTCTGTGATAATTTATGTGTAGATATGCAAACGTTAGATATTGCAAACAGTCAAATTAATCCCTATTTAGTATTTGAAGGCTATAATGTAAACTGTTCTGTATGACATTGTGAACTCTGATAGAAACAAATGAAAATGGGAATACGCTATATTAATGTTTGATTAAGGGTATGCACTGGGCATTTACCTCTTATTGCAGGCTTATACGGATTTGAACGATATTCATTACGTGGTTACGAATTGATTTATTATCATATGGAACCAACCTCTCCACAAAGTACTAACTGGGAAATTAGTTGGATAAATTATTCTTTTGCTATATCATTGTCTATTTTGTTTGACATTATGGAAACTGAATGGGTAGGACTATTGTGATTGCTATATATTTAAGGAGATTTATGACTCTATGAACGGACCTAATAGAACCTGCATACGAGGAGTAACTGGATACTCTGTTTATGTTAATTGACTGAGCGGATAACTAGTCTTGATTTTCGTAAGGCTAATTGCTGGGCCACGGTAAATATAATTATTGTGGATACGGAACGATATGGTCGATCTTGTGCCCTATAGTTGGAAAAAAAAAAAACGAATCGGATTATCCTTCTACGTAACGAAAGGAAATTCTTAATAAGGGAGGACGTGGTACCTTACTATTATAATCGATTAACTAAATACGATTCTGAACTTGATTTCTAACTTTATCGTTGAATGGCCCTTTGCTCGAAATGATGGTTGTTATATTTGTACTTATTGCTCAAACTTGAACTCATAACAGTATGACTAAGTGTCTATAATGATATGTCTGTATGAATTTGCAAAACTGTATGATGCCCGCTTTGATATTATCATAACTGTTTGATCTGGAGTATGATTCTTTTTGTAGTACTATACTTAAAAGTAATGCTATGAGAAATCAACGATGTGTATATGTTATACTGACCTTGTCAAGAACTATTACATATTATTTTGAACCAATATAATGGTATGCTTTTGAAATGCTTTTGGAAATGAGGGAATACTAAGGAACTACTTAACTGAGCAAAGTTTGAACATGTACCTTCTGATGAGAATTTCATATGAATTATTAATACTGAGTCGATCTGGTTATGAATATAGTAAAGAATTTTTTTTATTTGTTACAATTGTGATTGAAATTAATGTATGCTATGGGGTATATGAATTATGTGCATAAGGAAGCGGTATCTACTGTATTTCTGTATTTGAGAATTGTATGTTTTTGTATTTGAGAATTAACGCTATGGAACTTATTGACAGGAAAATATTGTGATTATAAACTCTGCTCACTGCGGATTTTATGCCTTAAATGCCCTGCAATGGACTCTGGTAGTCTTATTTTATTCTACGTGCCTAAAATAGACATCGAAACAACTAGTTGGATTAAATCATGCAATGTTTATTATATTAGGAACTTTGGAATAACCGTGATAAGTATTGGGTTAACTTGTGAATTATTCGAACTGAGGAATTATGTGAACATCTATAACAGAATTGGACAATGGTGTGAGACTGAGACTTCTAATCTGACACATGGTAAAACAAGTTTGAGGGACCAAACTTATTTAAGGGGGGGAGAGTGTAATAACCCGACCCTCGCACATGTTTCTAGTATACTTTCAGTCCCTTATTCTGCGCATTTAAATGCTTAATGTGAAATTTCATGTGGAATTAAGTTTAAGCAAATGGATCTTATGATTAGTGACCTATATCTGTTTAATAAGGAAAATCTCTGTTACAATTAGAATGTTTGGATCAGAAATTGAAAGCCTTAGAAGCTTAATAATCTGAAATTGATTTTATATTTGAGATCAGCATGATTTTTAGGCCAAGATATGATTTTCTGTAAAATTTTGATTTGGAATGATTAAACTGATTGATTTTTGTCCTTATCCATCTTTTATATACATATATGTTTCTTTAAGCATTTGACTTGTAATCTTGAACTCAAAATATCCTGGGAGAGGATTGAAGAGAAGAGTTAGAGAGGAAGAGGGGAAGCTCAATAAGAAAGAAAAATTGGTGGATTTGAGAGGGTTTGTAGGAATTGGAGCTAAGGTATGTAAACTTCACTTTAAATAAGCTCTTTCTTGGATTTGGGTGAGCATGCCTTTCACTTGTGAGAACTAGGGTTTATGTTTAAAGTTTGGTATGTGAGAATTGTTTAATTGGTGAGTAGTACTTATTGTTTGGTTGCTTGGAAAATAAAATTGAGTTATGTGGAAGAATTGCATTTTATTCCTTGATGGTCCATGTTGGAATTGCATATTTCTACATATTTCTTGTTTATATCCCAAATAGAGGAGTTAGATTATGATTTTATTAAGTTAGTAATCCTTGATTATAAGATGTTTTGACTTATGATCCATGTTTATGGAGTTGTTATGCCCTTATATTGAGTTATTTTTCCTATTTCTCCCCTTTGTAATGTGTTGGTTTTGCTGAATTTTGGTTTGAATTCGGACTGCCCAAAACAGGGACTACGGCCGCACGTGCGGAGGTCATGGCCGCACGTGCGGACAAGAGGGAAAAAATGGGAAATTCATTCTGCTTTCGGCCGCTCGTGTGGGGAAGGAGTACCGCACGTGCGGAGGGGACTGCCGCACGTGTAGCCCAGGCCGGAAAAATTCATCTCCTCCGTTTTACGTGCTTGACCCTCGGATATTTTTAAAATTTGTATTTGATGTCTTTTTGATATTTGTAAATTCATTTGAAGCGAAGCGAGGCAGAACATGATTTAACTAAGGAATGAACTAATTTGCAAGTTATGTATATATGTAGGGCATCTACCGGGAGGAACTATTGCTCCATCAACGCACTGTGAGTAGTAGTACTGTAATCGTACATTTACTTACCGTTAACAATTCTTATTATTAACGCTCTGTTCTTTGCAAGTAATGACGTTAATATTTATGTCAATTGGACATCGGTGCGAACTTATGTGAACATTGAAAGATTTGTGTACATCGGTATGACTCTGAAACTACTCTGCATTCCGGTTGCGGTTAATGGTTATCGGTAATGTGCTATAACCTGTAACTTACCTATGATTCCGCATAAGAATTGCATACAAACTATTAATACTGTGGAGTTGGTTAACAGAAAGAAATCGGCAATGTAAACCCCGCTTACCGAGAACACGATATTTTGAATGGGAACATGATATCCGAACACCCTATCAGGGACTCCTACAGTCTGTTTAGTTCAATATCGGATTAACTTATGAATGACTCAACCTGAGGAAAGAATTGAATATCAATGACATTGTTATGTGACTCACACTATGATGTGAATTGTTCTGTCCCTATTAATGCAGTGATATATTTGCCTTCTGTTAATAGTTATTATTAATGCTCTGTTATCCGCAAGACAACTATGTCAACTTGTAATAAACCATGGGGTAATTTATGTACACTATTGTGTAACGGTATTCTTATTAATCTGGGATTAATCTGTTCTGTTTACCGCTTCGTTTATGCTATGACATGATATGAATCGTTCGGCCTTTAAGACCTATTGATCTCTGGTATGGAACAAAGTGTTGTACAGAACTAAGTGCTGCAGTGCGAGTCACCACTAGAATCCGTGCGAGACACCTCTTGAGTCCATACATATGTGAACTCTGGGCCTATGGCCAATCTGTGAACTCTGGGCCTATGGCCAATCTGTGAATCTGCTAGGCCGAGGGCCAATCTGTGAAATCTATGGGCTTACAGCCATTTTGTATTCTGGGCTTAAAGCCACTCTGTTTGAAGACTGGGCCCAAGGCCGTTCTGGAAACAATTACAGGATAAGATAACTATAAGTTTTCTGCATTTACATACTTTGTGGTTTAAGTTATCATTGGATTGTTTTATGTACTATTATTCGCTGAGCTTCGCTCACTTTGTGTTATGTCTGTTCTGTAGGTACTCAGTCTAGAGGTCAGTCCCAGTCCAACCTGGACCACTTGTCTTTTGCTTTTGCACCACAACCAAATCCTAGGCGAAGCTCATCCATTTTGTGGGATCCTTGCAGAGCTTTTGGCTTCGTGTACTGAGCCTTTTATTGGTTATTGTAAAACATAAGTAACTTCTCCTAATCCGGTTTGGTTACATCCCCAAACTCGGGGATGGGTCTGTATATCTATTTATATCTATATGGATGTGTGTGTGTTTATTATATGATACATTACTTGACATCAAGTGTGTGATCCTGGCATGCTAGTATTGGCTCAATGGATGTTATTATGTGTTGTTTAATGCTGCCGTTCAGGCCCAATATCTTATGTACATCGAGTTAAGGGTCCGTTTTTGAAGTGGTCATGCCAAAACTTTTAGGGGCGGGTTTGGGGTGTGACACATCCCCAATGTGCAATCAGTGTGGGAAAAGGCATCGTGGGGTTTGTTACCATATATCAAGGGCTTGTTTTAGGTGTGGTATGACAGGAGACATGGCCAAGGATTGTAATCAAAGCAGTGGGAAGTTAGCTGCTAGCTTAACCGCATCGATCCCAAAACTGGGAAACACTACAAGGCCTACTACCATCGGAGATACCGTGAGGCAAGGGAGAGTCTTTGCGCTTGTTCTGGGCGATACACGGAACACAAAAGCCGTTGTCTTAGGTACTATCTCTATATGCAATTAGGATGCTTTTGTGTTAATTGACTCCGGATCGGCACACTCTTTTGTAACTTGTGCATTTGCATCTAGATTGAGTAGACCTCTAGAATCATTGCCATATTTGTTATGTGTATCTGCTCCATCCGGGGAATCTATGTTGTGTACATCCATATGTCAATTTTGTGATGTGTATTGGGAATGCTACCTTGTATGTAGATTTATTACCCTTGGACTTTAGACATTTTGACGTAATCCTGAGCATGGACTAGCTAACTAAATACTATGCCACCATTGATTGTGTAACAAAACGGGTCGTATTTAAACCACCGGGGCAGGAAGAAATTGTGTTTGTGGGTAACAGGGTAGTGCCTCCACCTTATTTGATATCTGCAATGAAAGCATGTAAACTAATCAGGAAGGGGTGCCAAGGTTACTTATGTTGTGTATTGTCTGAACAATCTGTGAATGTTAAATTGAACAATATCCCTATTGGTAGCGAGTTCCCAGATGTATTCCCAGATGAATTGCTAGGAGAATTGGTTGACAGGGAGATAGAGTTTACTATCGAAGTTGTGCCAGGCACTCAGCCTGTTTCTAAAACTCCCTACAGAATGGCTACTGCTGAAATGAAAGAACTAAAAGAACAACTGTAAGACTTGCTGGACAAAGGATTTTTCCAACCAAGTACATCATCATGGGGTGCACCGATGTTATTTGTGAAAAAGAAAGATGGAACCTTGCGCCTTTGTATTGATTTCCGTGAATTGAACAAGGTAACGATAAAGAATAAATATCCTTTACCCCGTATTGACAACTTGTTTGATCAGTTGTAGGGATCACAAGTATTTTCTAAAGTTGATTTGAGATCCAGGTACCACCAGTTGAAGGTAAAGGTAGAAGATGTTGAGAAAACCGCATTCAGAACGAGGTATGGTCATTATGAATTTCTCCTTATGCCATTTGGAGTGACTAATGCCCCTGTACCATTTATGGATCTTATGAACCGAATTTTTAAACCTTACCTCGATGAATTTGTTGTAGTTTTTATTGATGATATCTTGATATATTCAAAGAATAGAGTTGAACATGAACAACATCTAAGGACTATTTTCCAAACACTTAGAGAAAATAAATTATTTGCTAAACTAAAGAAATGTGAATTTTGGTTGGATGAAGTTATTTTCTTAGGACATGTCATCAACAGAAATGGGATTTTGGTAGACCCCCAGAAAGTAGAAGCGATTGTGAATTGGCCTACACCGACGAATATAACAGAGCTCCGCAGTTTCATGGGATTAGCTGGGTACTACAAAAGATTTGTGAAGGATTTTTCAAAAATAGTTATAACACTTACCCAACTCACACGCAGAGGACAACCATTTGAGTGGACTGATGAGAGAGAGACTGCCTTTTAAGAGTTGAAGACGAGACTAACCACTGTACCAGTTTTGACATTGCCTTCAGGTATGAAAAAACTTTGAGATATATAGTGATGCTTCTTATAAAGGTTTGGGTTGTGTATTAATGCAGAATGGACGGGTAATTGCCTCTCCGTCTCGACAGTTGAGGTCACATGAGAAGAACTACCCAACACATGACTTAGAATTGGCCGTAGTTGTATTTGCTCTGAAAATCTGGCGGCATTACTTGTATAGGGCAAAATGTGAAGTCTACACGAATCACAAAAGTTTGAAGAACTTCTTTACATTGAAAGAGTTAAATATGCGACAGAGAAGATGGCTTGAATTGATAAAAGATTATGATCTTCAAATTCAATATCACCCCAGGAAAGCCAATACAGTCGCTGATGCCTTAAGCAGAAAATCAATGGGGAATTTAGCTTGCTTACTTACTGAACAAAAGGAAATTTTGCTAGACTTTGAGAGAACCTAGATTAAAGTCATGTTACACAAACAAACTGGGTTGATGGCCGCCATTTCAGCTGAGCCAACAATAATTAATGAAGTCAAGCAAAGGCAAAAAGAGGATGAGTTTCTCAAGAAGATAATTGATGAGTTTGAAGCAAATCTGAAATCAGAATTTAGCATCGACAGTGACGTGTTGAGATTTCAAAACTAAATGTGTGTCCCAAACATTCCAAAATTAAAGAAAAGAATTCTTGATAAAGTTCACAAGTCGGTATTTGCTATGCATCCGGGTAACAACAAAATGTATCGGGACTTGAAACAAAGCTATTGGTGGCCCAAAATGAAGAAAGAAATTGCAGAATATGTGTCCAAGTGCCTTCAATGTCAGCAAGTTAAAGCTGAATACCAAAAACCAGGCGGTCTACTTCAACCTCTCCCTATTCCGGAATGTAAGTGGGAGCATGTGACCATGGATTTCGTTGTTAGTCTACCTCGAACTCCTCAAGGTATGGATTCTATTTGGGTTGTAGTTGATAGACTAACTAAATCTACACATTTTCTACCTATTAAAACTACATTTGATGCTTATAGACTGGCTGCTATATATGTTAATGAGATTGTTCGCCTACATGTGGTTCCGATGTCCATTATCTCGAATAGAGATTCGAAAATTGTATCTAGATTGTGGAAAAGTTTGCAAAGAGCTATGGGAACAGAATTGAGATTCAGTACTGCATTCCATCCATAAACAACAGAACAGAACCATACAGACCTTTGAGGACATGCTCAAATGTATGCTTTAGATTTTCAAGGGAGTTGGGAGGATTATTTGCCGCTAGTAGAGTTTGCTTACAATAACAGCTTCCACTCTAGCATTGGTATGGCACCATATGAAGATTTGTATGGTAGAAAGTGCAGATCACCAATTTGTTGGACAAAAGGCGGAGATAGGGCTTTACTTAGGCCTGAAATTGTGCAAGGCACTTCTGAGAAGATCAAGATTATTCAACAAAGGCTCAAGACAACTCAGAGTCAGCAAAAGAATTATGCAGATGTCCGAAGAAGACCTCCTGAGTATGAGGTTGGCGACCATGTGTTTATTCGTGTGACTCCAATGAAGGGCCAGTTGAGGTTCGGCAAGAAAGAAAAATTGTCACCCCGTTACATTGGGTCGTTTCAAATTCTAGAAAGGCTTAGTCCAGTTGCTTATAGGGTTGCATTACCACCGGGATTTGAATAGATGCATAATGTGTTTCATGTATCGATGTTGTGGGGTTATCTCCGAGATCCGTTTCATGTGATTGATTACCACCGGATATCTCTCGATGAAAACATGGAATATGCAGAATGGCCAAAACGAATCATTGACCGTCAAGTAAAACAGTTGAGAAATAAATCCATCCCAATGGTGAAGGTAGAATGGAAAGAACAATATGGGAGGGACGCCACATGCTAGCTCTCCATATTTGTTCCTAGATAGAGGTAAAATAAGATTCGAGGACCAAACCTCCTAAAGGAGGGGGGGAAGATTGTGATAACCCTGTCCCATGTTATGCTAATTAATCATGATCATGTTGTGATTACATGATTAATTTGGATTTGGGTGTTAATTGCATGATTATATATGATTTTGGCTTTATATCTATTCACCGTAGGAAGATCTGTTCAACTTACTGTTACAAACTGAAAATTGAAAGCCTTATCGGCCACAAAAATCGAAATTGACTATGCCATAGTGATTAGCTTAATTTTTAGAGCCTACAGTGAAATTTAATTGAAAAATGATTCGAAGAGAATTAATTAGTTTAAATTGAATTAATTAAACACCATTTATTAGTTCTAATTAAGTGTGATTAGGAAAAGCCTATGTAAATAAGCTAAGTATGCTACACTCAAGAGAGAGATAGTGAACCAAATTTAGAGAGAGAAATGAGCCATTCTTGAAGATTTTGCAAGAGAACTCAAGTTTTGGAAGGCTAGGCTTTAGAACTAGCTAGAATTGCGAAGGTTGAAGCTCCTTGGTGAGTATTGAGCATAAATTCATGAGTTTGAGTTTGTAATTTTGTGAATTCAAAGTTAAATGGTAATCAAGAACAAAAATTAAGTTGAATTTGATGAATTTGAAGTCATTATAAACATGTATGTAAAAGATTAACATGAATTTGTGTATTTGAGCATGAAACATATGATCCAAGTTGAATTTTGATTATGATTCATGCTTTTGATCATCTTTTGCATCACTTAAGTTGAGAATGGAAGTTATATTCCACATGCAAGCACAATCCATGGAGGTATAAGTTTTTCTTGCATGAATTTGAAGTAATGGAAATAAGTTTGGTATAAATTGAGTATGCATGTAAGTAATTCATGGGAATTGAGCTTCATAATGATGTAAATTTAGTGTTTGTATCATGTTGGAAGATGTACGAGTGAATTATGGGTCATAACATGCAAGTCACATCTATTGGAATGCAAATTTGAAGCTCAAACAGCTTGTTGGAAATTCCAGAATTTGACCTCTTCGCTCGAGCGAAGGAATTGCCGCTCAAGCGGAGAATTCAAGCAACCAGAAGTTTTGCAGACGGAGATGTCCGCTAGAGCGAGAAGAGTTGCGCTCGAGCGGCCACTCACATGTTTTGACTCCCGGCTCGAGCGACCAGGATCACGCTCGAGCATAAAAATGGTGTAACCAGTACTTTTGCAGACCCAAAGGGTCCGCTCGAGCGCCCAAACCTGCACTCGAGCGGGGCGCTCTGTTTTTGAAATTTTGAAAAGTTATTTTGTGTTTCGTTTTCTGTTCTCTTTCATTTCTAAGCACTCTTAGGCATGCATTGAGCATTGTAAATAAACTAAGATGCTAAGAAAGAGGCCTAAGAGAAATAAATAAATTGAGAACGGATTGAATCGCTTGTGACCCAATGTGTTATGAAATGTGTAGGGTCAAGCACAAGGGCAAATCATTCGGCGGATCACTGTGAGTAATATCTTAGTAAAGATATGTTCAAGTACGTTATTTTCCAAACGTTACTTCTGCATAAGCCTTATGGATTTGTATTTTGAATTGTGGATGGAAATATCAGTCTTTTGCATAAGACTAATTGAATGCGAATATGATCGTGGTCACGGATATGAGACACACTTAAATGTGAATATGAAAATGAATTGGGCCAAAGACCGTTTGACATGAATAAATTGGGCCCAAGGCCGTTTGACATAAATAAATTGAATTTGTACAATTGAATTTGACATAAATAAATTGAATTTGCTTGAATTTGCATGTTGCCTGCCTAATCTGTACAAGTGCACACACATCATCTCCATCAAATAAACAAAATTCAAAGACTATAAATGTAACTTAAGCAGCCTCAATGTGGTACCTTTTGGCCTACATCACATCCCCTAACTTACATTTTGCTAGTCCTCAAGCAAAACAATAGAAATAAGAAAAATAAAATACTCTAAGCCATTTTCGTAGGGATCACGATTGCATTTAGCATATGCAACAAGCCTTTAAACCACAAGGTTACCCCAAGTAGACGAGTATAGTCTCGTGAGGGTTTCCAGAAATGATACTCACAAACATTAACATATTCACATCTTCCTAACAATAATTAACCACACCACTCCACCTAACAATTAACTTATGTGCCAACTACAGTATGATATTAAGATATGATGAGTCATTGAAGGCATAGTGGACAAGCATGAAGGAATCTATTGAGCAAGAACCACAATTCAGTATTACAAAAGTTAAGTCCCTGTACTTGCGAATGCTAGTAAACACATCATCAGTGCTCTTAGTGTAAAGTGCAACCTCCATAACTAGTTAACTGTCCACTATAATAGCCCAGTGTAACTCATAATAACACCCATCATATACAGAAAAACTAAACTTTTAAAACCAAGATTCTCAAATTTTTTGCTCTTTTTTTTTTTTTTCCCAGACTGTGCAATGTCCTAATCCATTAAGCTTTCTAATCAACCCATGTAGCAAGCATTGGGCTAATGACTCCCAAGACAGATGGTTTTAGGGCACTAGGTGTGAAGACACCCGTACGGGCTTAATAACTTGAGCTGAAAAGGCTACAGATCCGAACAAGTCATTATTTTTTCTTAACTGTGCAATGTCTTGGTCCCCTAAGCTTTATAATTAACCCATGTGGCAAGTATTTGGGCCAATGACTCCCAAACCAGACGGGTTTAGGGCACTAGGTGTATAGACACCCCTACGGGTTATCTCAAGTTAAAGAGGCTACGAACCCAAACAAGTTATGTTTTTAAATTTTTTTTATTTTTGAGAATCAAAGCTACTCATTTATTCTTTTCTGCAACACAAGCAATTATGAATGTTGTACACTAGGGATTAGAATAGAGAGATCACCGCTATGATAGTGTGTTCATGTGAATCAAGGCATACTCATGACAAGTGTACTAATACCACAAACACAAAAAGCTCTCCTAGATATATCACATGCGAGGATTTACCCAATAAACCTTTTTCATACAAGTCTATTATGTTCCCCAATTAGCATATGCTTATATCACCACCATATTGGCAAAAAACTAACATCAAGTGAAGTGGTGCAATCAAGTGCAACAAGTACAAACATGAATTGTAAGTATAAATACCCTCACCCCCAACTGGAATACAACATTGTCCTCAATGTAAGCAATTGTAAAGTAGATAGTAAAATGAGAGAGAGGATCTTACCGTACGATGTAGATGCACATCCAGCGAGGGAGGGATGAACCAAACACACACACACATTTTTTTTTTTTTGGTTTTGTTTTGTTTTATTATTTTTTGTTGTTTTTTTGTTTTTGTTTTGTTTTGTTTTATTTTTTGTTTTTTGTTTTTTGTTTTTTGTTTTTTTGACTGTATACTATAAAAGGAAAAAAATAAATAAAAAAACAAAAATAAATAAAGAAATAAAACAAAGAAAATGAACTGTATATCACTGATTTGGATCCGACGGTGGTGAAAAGTGTTGCTCAAATAAGGCATGCATCAGCGTCCGAGTCTTGAATGCCTCATCATGAATCCTAATGCCAAGCTGATCAAAACGCTGCTGGCTCGACTCCAGGTATGCGTAGAAGTCAGTTTGCAAAGATGCAACTGACTGTTGATACTCGAGTTGACGAGTATTAACTTGGTCAAATGCCATCTGCGAGTAATCCCAAAAGGCCTGATAGTCTGCCCGGAGATCAACCACAGATTGCTGAATGGTGGCTGGATTATCCAAAATAGCCTGATATTGCGTGCGTGTCATATGGAATGGCGGTGGCAGTGGCGGTGACGTGCGGGCGGGCTCTGCCTGAACATCATTAGGATTGGCCAGTGCATCGAGGAGGACTAGTGGAGATAACAGGGGAGCAGTGGTTTGGCGCCATTGGGTTTTAGCATAGAACGTTGGCGGCTGAAACTGAACCTCAGTGGGGTCGAGTGAGTAAGTCCCGTGGCCTTTGATGAGTGTTGTAATGAGGTTTGCGAAGGGGAGGCCCATGTAGAACTGCGTCGAGTGTTGCGTAGTTTGACTTCATTCATTATACGGACCATTTGGTTGAGGATCAATGAAGGGATGTCAACCCAAAACCTAAAATCAAATCGATGCAAGGCGCAGAGGAAGTCCCCTTGGCGCTCTTCCTTGTGGCCTAAAGGTATGACATTCCTTTTGAGAACCACATCAAGAAAGAGGAGGTGGCGTGGTAAGTTAGCTCGACGAATGTTGGTGTAGTTGTCATCATCTTGTCGTCCCTGATAGAATTCGGTCACTAATGCTAAGACTGTGAGTTCCCGAGTGAACATCGGGAACTGCTCTACGTTGATAGTGTCCATGGAGCAGTTTAGAACCTCAGTAATGGAAGCTGGTGTGATCGTTAACTCCACCCCCATCAACATTAGAAAGAAGGGCTCCCGGGCCCTCATCACTGATATACATGTTCTGATAAAATACTCATACAATGCGAGGATAGGCTGGTTTCAGTGACGTTGCAGACGCCAGTAGGCCCGGTCTTTAAGTTGTTTCATACTCCGTAGTGGTTTGGTGGTGCCGGAAGAAGGCCACATCAAAAGGTGTGTCTGAGGCAATTTGTTTGCTAGCCCTATTCAGTTGGCACATCCCTAGCTGCTATTTGGCATTGTGAGGTCGTTTGGGTGCTCGACAGGATATATAGCCATACCTGCACAAAATAATACAACATACACACCCAAAAATGTGGTAACTATTATATCAACACTCATTAATATCGCATGCATGCATGAATCACTCAAATCCTCCTTGTCATCACACCACCAGATTTTGTATTTTCTATTTTTTCATTTTTTATTTTTTGAATACTACCTAAATTAACTTAGACGAAGTTAGCATGAAAAAATTGACAATGAAAATATGAAAGACAAGGATAAATAATAAGTTAGTAGAGGAAAAGAAAAAAATAAAATAAAATAAATAAAATACATAAATAAAACTAAAGCACTAACCAATTAAAGTAACAATCAAATTAAAGTTAAAAAAAATACAATCACTAACTAACCACTACATTAAACAAAAATAGACACACAAGTTATATCTTATTATTATTATTTTTTAGGTCGCATGTGCAGTGGTCAGTTTCTTTGATGCCCTAATTTTTTTTTTAAACTGGGTCGTACGTCCGCCGGAGTTGCCGCACGTGAGGCGTCGATTTCTGGGTTCAGCCGTTTTTTTATTTTTATTTTTCTTATATGTGAGGATGATGAGATGAACAATATGATGAACAATGCTCAAAAACTACCATTAAACTACCAAAGGACTAATATTACAAGTGAAAACTAAAAATCTAAAAAAAAAGAGGTGATTACCTTGAAAAAGTAGGAAGAAAAAAAGGAAGAAGAGAAGAGTAAGATCTGTCCAAAAAAATGGCCGCCGAAAGGTCGCTGGTCAGAGAAAATGGTGATGCTCTAGTAAAGGTAGGTGAGAAAAGGTTGTTGAAGGTTGAAGGTTAAAGGAAGAAGGGTTGGTGATAGTGAGGTTGGATGGGTTGTGAGTTAGAGAGAGAGAGAGAGAGAGAGAGAGAGAGAGAGAAGAGAGAGAAGAAGAAGAAGATATGAGATGCAGAGAGAGTGTGTGTTGGGAAGAGATAGTCAAAAGAGGGCTAGGGTTTGTTTTAAAGATTTATTTTTTTTTAATAGGGTTTGATAAGTGCTTTGATTTATTGTGTTTTATGGGTTTGATGATTTGGGGTTTGTTCTGGATTTTTTTTCATCATCATCTCATTTGTTCTTGTTATATATATATGATTTCATGGGTAAAATGTTGTTGATTTCTTAGATTCATGTTGATTTCGGAAATGGATTTGATAAGTGGAAAAGAAGAATGAAATGGATTTGATGATGTTTATTATATCAAGATCTAATTTTGTTCATAGCCTGTTTAATAACTGATTGCTCATAGCAAAAAAAAAAAATCACAAACAGAGGACAGATTTTTTGTTATTTGATTTCTGGATTTGATGATGTTTTATTATATCAAAGATCTAATTTTGTTCATAGCCTAGTTTAATAAACTAATTGCTCATAGACAAAAAATAAAATAAAAAATAAAATAAAATTGCAAAGTGTAAAAAATCTGTATTAGACAATCAACAGCTTGGGAAAAAATCTATTGGCACGATAAGCCCATTTTGTTTTAATAATCCTCATTCTTGCTCCAATAATCTTTAAGACATAAACTTATCAATACAAGGAAAATCATATGATCTTCTTTCAAATAACAATCATGAGAACCACACCTATATGCCTCCATCTGTATTTTTTTTCTGCTACATTTTTTGTTTAAACCTACATTTTCTACAATTTATACTTAGCATATTTTATTTTTTTTATTATTATTGTTTTTCAATGAATGTCATGGGTGTTTGCTATTATGTGAGAGATAGTGAATGCGATAAGGGAAGACATCACTGCGGTTAAGGTGTTCATCAATTTTTTTGTTGTTGTTGTTGTTAGTGTGTCTTTTGTCATTTGGTGTACAGTGATTGAAGAATATTGAAGGAAGGCTTTGTTTGCTTCTTTGGAGAAGATTAAGGAAGATGGGTGAGTGTTTCAATATGCTAAGTATAAAATAATAGGATTTCTTTTTGGTTGCCTCTCCTCTTCAAAATGAGTGCTACTGTTTTTTATTTTTAATAATTTTTTTATTTTTATGTCCACTTTTTTTTTTTATATATAATAAGGGAAGGTTGTTAGCAAGTTGGAATCGGATGATGGGTAATTGTTGGGTGGTTTATAATATGGTAGTAATGAAACAGCTTAAGAGATAGAAAATATTACAAGCATAAAAAAAAAATTTGGGTGCCTTTGCTACTTTCAAATTCTTATCTTTTTTATTATTATTTATTTTCATTGTTTTTGTTTTCCTCGACAAGGCCAGTCCAGTACTTTTTCGGGCTGTGGTCAAAATTTTAAATGGGGCTTTCTATTATATGGAAGTGTTAATTTACCGCTCAATGGAAGGTGGTTAATGTTGATAGATGTGTAAATGTATATTAAAATAGAAGAAAATTATAGTTTCCTCATTGTTCATTTAGATTGAACAAGCTTTTATTCAATATAATTTAGTAGTTTCTGGTAAACCTAATCATAGCCATATGCAAGAAATTAATATAGAAGCATTTTTACTATACAGACTTTAAGAACAAGTTTTAAGACTAACATATCACACATTTGCCAATTACAATATAAGTAATGATGTATAAATAGACATTTTATATAAAATTTTTATATGTGAAAATTAAGCAAAGTACTTTAAAATTGTAATTAAATATAGGCTTGAAGTTTTAAAGTGAACTATAACTGGACAGCTAAACCCTTGGCCCCCTCCCCGTTGGATTTTCCCTTAACCCACCTCTTGATCTTTACATTGTTATGCAGCATAGTTTATCTATAGTTCTTTCTAATGTAGTAAATTTTAGTGTTCCTTACTATTATAACAACTTCTATTATTTATTTAGCCTCTTTTCGTATTCAGTTTGGTGTTAAAAAGTCCTCTAATTTGGTAATATAATTTCAATGGGTTTAACTCAATTCCTATGTTTGATTAGTCTGTTATATATTTATTTTTATTTTGTATTGGCAAAGAAAATTTGAGAGTTACACTGAAAATTAGAGCAAAGTTAGAGAGATCAATTGAAAATCTATGGCTTCTTCATAGATTGTTCTCTCTCTCTCTCTAAGATTGTATACATGTGAATTTTCATGTTTGTAGATGTCACTATAGTCGGGTTAAGATTTGCATGTCCTATTGGGTTAAAGCAACTAAAAATATATTAGTAGTTTGTGTTAATGACTTGCTATTTAATATTCACCAAGAAATTAATTATTTTATGTGAAAATGGAGATAGAGCAATCAATTTATTAATTTTTCATTTTGAAGTAGATGCACCTTGAGGTTGAAAGCACTCGATGAAAGATCAAGCTCTATGATTATATTGTATATGGGCAGTCATTCTCTTCTCTTAAGTAGGTAATTTTTAAGATTTTTGGTTTATACACTTAGATTAATGAATTTTCTAGCTTGATTGGCTTGAGGCTTTGGTAGCCTTGTTTTTTGTGTGCTTGTTTATAACTTGTTTGGCTTGATGAAGTGCGAGTTGAATGGATTAATTTTGTCCTAAAGAATATGAGTTCAAATCTGACATGTAAGTATGATATAACTTCCATTCTTTAAATTGCTAATAAACAATTTCTTTAGTTGGTGAGGAATACATAATCACTTCAAGATTTCATTTTCGATTTGTTGATTCTACGTATATTTGGTTTTATGACTTTAAAATATCTGGCCATGCATTTAAAATTTTCATTTTGGATTTATTAATTTTATTTATATGTCGTAGCTATATGGTAATCCAAAGATTTAATACTAGTAACAATCAAAATGGTTATTCCTTTTTTATTGATGCAGGAGATGAAGAGTCAATGTGATGAGAAAAGGTCCAACTTTATCTTTTGTAAGACTAGAACAATCTCTACAAATAATTAGTTTATTCATATGCTTCTAGCGGTTTCTGAATTAATTTATGTTTTCATTTTTCAGGTCAAAAATTTCTTGGAGAGATGCAAAATATGGTCAAAGAATTCAAGAACTTAGTTTTTCAAGTTTTTTTATTTATTTATTTTTTATTATTTAATATATGTAAGCATAGTTTAAAATTTTTTATTTAATTCCTTTGTATATATTTTTGAACATATTTAACTTTCATTTATGAAATATATGATGTTATTCCATTCAATGTATGGTTGTACTTCAAAGTAGAGTATAATAGTATTATTACATTCTTCAAATGCATGTACAAAAATAATATTAATGTGGTAGCCGAATAAAAGCAGACGCAGATAGGTAGTGTATATTTTCCCAATCAGTGTATAGTATGCACTCGGCCCCGCCGCCTAACGTTTCAGATGCCGAATAAGTTGAGCAGGGGGCCGATTAAAAGTTGGAATACGGCATAATGGGGGGGCCGAGTGCATAAGTACATGACAGATCAAGAGCGGGCCCTGCCTAGAAGACCAGGAGCGTATATAAATAGAAGAACGACGAACAAGAAGAGATGTGTGAGAATTAGTATGCTTAACTTAAGACACACGCAATCTAGAGAGCATACACTGACTTATCCATCAGAGTGCTAATTCCGGCACCCCCAACCGGAGTGTTCATTCTTTTTCAGGCTACCACCTAAGGATCTCGAGCATCCCATTGGATCCAAAGAGTATTTCCAAACTACCTTCCCCACAACTGGCGCCGTCTGTGGGAATACTCAACTACATCCATGGCGGGCGCAACGGAAGATCCTCCGATAATCGCTGACGAAACTACACCAAGAGATGATCTCACCCCAACAAACATGCTGGGACCAGAGACTATCGTCGCAAGACGCGCCTTGAACTTCGACTCACCCTTGACTTCAGCGCATGAGACAATGCAAGCGATCATGGAA
>JAPPVO010006243.1:0-26078 GCA_030407325.1 Camellia japonica | reverse complement strand
TTGATGAACCGGATCTTCCGGGAATTCTTAGATGTTTTGTGTTGTCTTGTGGACGAATTCTGATTTATTCACCTTCGGAGGAGGACAGAGGAACACTTGAGAGTGGTCTTGAGTTACTTAGAGCCCATAAGCTTTATGCTAAGTTTGGGAAATGTGATTCTGGCTAGAAGAGGTGAAATTCTAGGCCATGTAGGTTCGGGGAAGGGGTGTCTATTGATACATCCAAGACAGAGGCAGTGCAAGATTGGGCACACCTAAGATTGCTTTGAGATCCGAGTTTTCTGGGATTAGCTGGTATTATCCCGTGTTTGTGAAGGATTTCTAGGTTAGCTTCACCTTTGACTAGATTGACTGAAGGGATCAAATTTGTATGGAGTGAGACTTGTGAAAAGTGTTTCAATAAAGATTAGACTACCACCGCTCCAGTCTTGATTATTCCGGAGAGAGGGTTGGGTTACTCATCTATTGTGACGCCTCACGAGAGGTCTGGGTTGTGTGTTATGCAAGAGGGGAAAGTGGTTGCCTATGGTTCACGCAGTTGAAATCATGAGAGAATTACCACGATAGAGTTAGCAGCTGTGATATTTCCTTGAAGATTTGGAGGCATTATTTTATGGTGAGAAGTTGAGGTTTCTCGGATCAAAGAGTCTGAAATATCTGTTTAACAGAAAGACTTGAATTTGAGGCAGAGGAGGTGGATGGATTGAGAGGATTATGATTTGAATTGCATTATCATCCGGGAAGGCCAATGTGGTGGCCGAGCCTTAGTAGGAAGCCGTTAGAGTAATAGCTATATAGCCATCCGGGAATGGGAGATGTTGGGTCACTTGAGAGTTTGATTTGCTTCTGGGCGAATCCGTTGAGGCTGCAGGCTTGTTTTCTGTTGTTGCGCACCTACACTTGTGATCGAGTGTTAGAGGCTCAGAGAGGGTGACTTGAGGTAGAATCTTTCCGAGAGAAGATCTCCAGTGGGAAGGTGAGAAGGGTTTGAGTGTATCCCGACCTGAGTGTGAGATACCGAGACCGTCTGTTTGTGCCGGAGTCTTGCCGAGAGGAGTACTCCGAGAGTTTCATCATTCCGCCTTGCGGTGATCCGGGAGGCACAAGATGTATCGATTTGTCGCCAGTTTTGGTGGCGGGGTATGAAAGAGATGTGGCAGCGTTCTGTCTAAGTGCTTACTTGTCAGCAAGTGAAGGCCGAACATCAAGGCCAGCGGGTTTGTTGCAACCCTTGCCTATTGCCGATGGAAGTGGGACATTCACTATGGATTTGTTGTGGGTCTTCCGAGGACTCAGCGGGTAGTGATGCTATTTGGGGTGGTTGTAGACCGGTTGACTAATCGGCGCACTTCATTCCTATGCGCGTAGAGATTCGGAGATATCTTGCCGACTTGTACATTCGGGACATAGTGAGGTTGCACGGGGTCCCGTGACGATGTTCGATAGAGATCCCGTTTCACTGCTAGGTTGTGGCAGAGTTTGCAGAGTGCCTTGGCACTAAGTTGACCTTTAGCACGGCTTATCATCCTAGACTGACGGGCAGTCGAGCGTACTATTCAGATCCTTGAGGATATGCTTCGGGGTGTGTTTCTGATTTAGGGCTCGTGGGAGAGGCACTTCCTTTGGTGGAGTTTGCCTACAAAACAGTTTCCAGTCAGTATTGGTATGGCACCGTTTGAGGCCTTGTATGGCGACCGTGTAGATCTCCAGTTTGTTGGGCCGAGGTGGGTGATGCACCTCTATTGGGTCCGGAATTGGTGGGGAAACGAGGAGAAAGTTAGCTTATCCGTAGGAGACTTGTTACAGCCCAGAGTCGCAGAAATTATGCGACCGTAGGAGGAGACCTTTGTGTTTGAGGTAGGGGATCATGTCTTTCTGAAGATATCACCTAGACGGGGATTGATGAGGTTTGGGAAGAGGGGAAGTTGTCCCCTCGGTTATAGGCCTTTTGAGATCCTTGAGACGGATTGGGAGGCTGCTTATCGTTTAGCTTTGCCACCGCAGTTGTCCGGGTACATGACGTGTTTCATTAGTATGTTCGGAATATGAGCCGATCCATCACATGTGTTGGATTGGACTGATTTAGGGTTGAGAGGATGTCTCGTATGAGGAGAGACCAATTCGGTCTTGGATAGGGGATCAAGTTTTGCGAGGCAAAACCATCCCTTTGGTAAAAGTTCTGTGGAAACATCACGGAGTGAGGAAGCCACTTGGGAACGTGAGTTGGAAGTCCGCGAGAAATATCCGACATGTTTGTTGATTTGTAATCTTGTATTTAGATTTTGTAATATTGTTGAACTTAAGAGCTTTTTATGTCTTAAGTTTAAAACATTGAGAATGTTTTGGTTTAATATTAGTTGTTAAAACTTGCTTTATAATGGAAGTGGAATGTCACATTTATAGATTGAATGTGTTTTATATATATCATGGAATTGAATATGATATGGAAATGGGAATCTTGTATATTGAAATTGTTAAAATTGGAAGGAAAATGCATAATATTGATCAGGTTGAAATATATGTTGTATTTTACATATTGTGGATGCCTCTTGATAAGAGATGAAATGGCCAGTTTTGGGTCAAGTTGTTTATTATAAATTTCATATGTTAGGATTTGAGAAAAACTTGTTTTCGAAAACTTATGCTTAATTTCGGGGACGAAATTCTTTTAAGGGGGAGGTTATAGCGACCCGGTCTTTTCCTTTTGATTGTTGTATCAGGACTTATGTTCCGTAGACTCCGTTGTTATCAGATTGTTGTTATCGTCCTTTAATTTCTTATTTTGAGTTATAGGATGTGTTGGGCAGGTTTGTGACAGGTCGGTTGAGTTTAGATGCCTAAACTAGTTGCCCAGATTTTGACCTGTCCGCTCGAGCGGGGAGTTTGACGCTCGAGCGGGGACCCTGTTGTTGCTTGTCCGCTCGAGCGGGGGTTTTGGCGCTCGAGCGGGAATATCACCCATCCAGTATTTCCTGTGTAGTGTTGGACGCTCGAGCGGGGGATTGGCCGCTCGAGCGGAAGGTTGTGATGACGCTCGAGCGGGGAGTTGGGAGCTCGAGCGGGGACCTGTCTGCAGATACTTCTGGGAGTGTGCATCCGCCGCTCGAGCGGGAGTCTGTGAGTGGCGCTCGAGCGGGGGTTGCCGCTCGAGCGGGGCGACTGTTATAAAAGGGCGAGATTCGACTTTCTGGACCATTTTTCATCTCCCTCTTGATTCTAAAACCCTAAAACCGTTTCTCTCTCTCCCTACACACCTTCTCTCTTAGGTTTGATCTACTTAGAGTGAGTTTCTAACCTAGATCCTTTATTAAAAAGATAGAGTGAGTCGAGGGCTTCGTTTTAATCTGAACAATTCTTGGTTTGGAGCACTTTGGATTTTGGATCATCATCTATATATTCTCCATTCGAGTTCTTTGCTTCGAGGTAGGGATTTCCTACTCCATCTTATAGGTTTTAATCCTAAGTTTTGGTATTTCTGATATGTTGGGTTGTTTGGTAATATTGAGAAAAGCTAGGGTTTGTTTTATAATTAAAAAGCCCTAATTGTTATAATAAAATTTATTTGTATAATTAATTTTGGGAAAAGTGTGGAAATTGATTTAATTCATAATATTGAGAAGTTATGAGATTAATTGATGTGGTTGGATAGTTTAACCACTCATCTTTGAAATTGAGATTATATGTTTTGATACATTTATTTCCTGCTTAGAAATAATTGTTTGGGCTATCGGTGGAGGATAGTCATGATTGTTGTAGACATTGCATGTGGATTAGGGAAAACTGAAACTAATCAATTGGCCATGTCGTTGTGTATAAAGGTTGGAATAATACATTAAATTTATGTATTGATTGATTGTGTATATGACTTTGTGTTTATATGCATTACTTGTGTATGGGAGGAGATAGGGGATGTACTCCACGGTTTAGGGGAAGATAGGGGATGTACCTCTAAACCGGTTAATGATTATGGGAAGATAGGGGATGAACCCAGGGTTGCAGCTCATATGCGCGCCTATTGCAGAGATACAGCTCATATGCTTATCTATTGAAGTGTGATACAGCTCATATGCTTGTCCACTGAAGTGTTTGGTTATTTGATTTGATATAGCACTAAAATGTATATCATTATTTTTTTTGTGAAGTACGGAAGTGGTTTATGTGATCTTGATACAACACCAACATGTGTATCCGTTATGATATAAGAAAGGTTTAACTTGAATTGTTATCCCTGTTGAGTTATTTGGCCAGGCTCTGAGCCATATTTGTATAAATGGAAAGTGAAAGTGTCATGGACATTAGTGTCATGAAATTGTATAATGATGTAATTGACTATCTTGTGTTAACCATCTATCGAATGCTACTGCTTTAGTTAATTCTTATATGTGGTTTAGTATATTTCTACTGGGCTGTGGCTCACCCTATATGGGAACATTATTTTCAGGTTCAGGTGGTTCACTACCTCCAAGGGCTTAGCTTGTGAGGATTTGGACTCGAAGACTTGTTTTACTTATTTGTTTTATTTGGATTATATGTCAACATTCAAGCCTAGGGCTTTATTTGTATTTGAGTTAGAACTCATAGAATTGTGTCCAAGTGTTGGCTTGGCAAGATGTAAGCCCGTAGGGCATTTATTATGATGTTTTATTTCGTAATACTCTGATGATTGAAATAATACAATGTTTTCTTTTAATAATGCATGTAAATGTTTTATATCTATTGGGTTTAATTTTGAGAGTGTTACAGATTTTCTCCAATCCGCCAATTTGGCGGACGGATGGCGGATTTGAGATTTCTTTGGCCGCAACCGAACCGCCAAACCGCCAAATCGCGAGCACCCCTAGTAATTTATAAGACTTTGTATTTTCAATTTATTTAAATATTATGTTTGTGTTTTCAATTGAAAAAGAGTTTAAATATTCTGTTGAAAAAAAATTTTCAACTTGAATATATTTTTTGAATTGAAAAAAATAAACATATTATTTATCTATATTTTTTGGTTTTTAAATCTAGCTCTAAAAATAATAAATAGAAAATATGATATATGCTGGTTGGTTTTTGTTTTCAAAAACATATGTAGATGTAACAATATAGAGACATACAATCTCTACTACTGCTCTGTTCATGGTTTTGGTGGTTTGATTATTATTATATTTTAATAATCACAGATTGTAATACTTTATGTGGATGAATTATGCTGTCATTGTAATATGTGGATGAGGCATGCAGTGATCGTGATATTCTAAAGTTTCAAACTTTCTTTCTTTAGATAAGGCATACAGTGATTGTAATACTTTTTTAAGTTATTGACTGTAATACTTTCTTTTTCTTTTTCTTTTTTTTTTTTTTTGAGGAAGTGCACAAGTTGAATTATGTTGAAAATTTATAAAATTTTAAACCGCCAAACCGATTCGCATCCATCCGCCAAACCGCCAATCCGCTCAATCCACATCCGCCAGATTGGCGGACGGATGCGGATTGATTTTCTTCAATCCGCCAATCTGACGGACGGATGGCGGATTGGAAGTTCCGTGGCCGCAACCGACCCGCGCCCACCCCTACTTTTTTATATATCTTTTTATAAAAAATTTAAAAATATATTTATTTAAATTATTTAAAATATCCGTTTAATTTCATAAATTATTAATCACTTTAGTATTAATTTTACTAGTCAAATAAACTCCAGAAGGATTGAATAAATACCTCCCCACACTTGATAGTGGACAAATTGTATCAGAATCAGAGCGGCATAACGAGACAAGACAGAAAGAAATGAATGGAGGGCCCATAGACTAGAAGAATGCGACAACTTTGAAAGCAACTACTTCCAAATCAGGCACCCCAAAATTATTGAAACTGTGGAAAAACAGAGACTCACACTTAAGAAGTCAATTTCGATGGCTATTATACTAGAAGGTGTGTGACTTTCGTGAACTTTATTCATGTGTTGTGTGGTTACAACTGTACATCAAATACAAAGGTTTTGGCCATGGTAATGCTGAACGTTGGCACCGCCACTGGATTGATTGGATATTTATAATTATTTGATCAGATTATATTTGTATAAAAAAAATAAACTAATTATATGATTTTAAAAATAGTTTATTTAATTTTTTCAAGATAAATGTAATCCGAGAAAGATGGCCCTACTTCAGTTACTTGGACCTGAACTTGATTCTCAACTCGGAGAATGTTCATAGATTCTCTCAATGCTCCGGCCATTTCACGGGCTCAGGCGCCCATGGCCTGTTGATTTACCGGTTCAGCCACATTGGCTTGACCAACTCCTTCTTCCTGTGCCGGAATACCGGTAAAGGCACTTCGTGCCTCCTAGGTCTACCACGCCTATTACCACCACGTCCACGTCCTGACATCCTAATAAAAATAACAACAGGATTAGCACATTTATAAATGTGCCAAATTTAACTCACTCACGGTCTAATACATCAGATAACAATAAATCACTCCACATAGACATGTAATCATATAAACACATACGAATTTCCTTCCTAGATAATGACCGTCCCACGGCGTTTCTAGAGTTCCAATTAGAAATAGCAGTGATCAAGTGCTCATCCAATAGGACTTCCACAAACCCGTAGACCCAATCAACATCTTAAGAACTAAATTCCATACCCACATAATCACATAGGCATATAATATATGCTAACATCTCAACCAAGAGAGACAAACCCATTGTGGTACTAACCACTTCCCACGTACCCAAAGTATTCAAACCCGGTACGCTCTGATACCAAGTTGTAACTCCCCCAAAATAATACAATAAAGATAACTCATATGCGGAATAAATATGAGAAACAATATACATTCATATATCAAAGTTCACTGTTTAACAGATAATTAAATGCCATGAACGCTTACATTTTTCCAAGTCATTACTTGATTACACAAATAGAGTCTTGCTCTTTACAACTTAAGCTCTTGGCTTTACAAATAACAAACATACACACATAAAGCATAAATATGAAGCTCTTGCTTCCCAAAAGTTCATCCATGCTATTGCCTTGGAGGTAACACCTCACCTGCACCTGAAAATGATACCCCCGTATAAGGTGAGCCAACAGCCTAGTAAAGATAATCTAACACAATATATGAAGTTTAGCAAAGGTATAAATGTCACATACATAAACAATACCGATATGGAAGCATCCACAAGCCCGCATATTCATATGCCACTAAGACCACTATTATTCCATTTTCCTTTAATTCAATTCATTTCCAGTTCATATATATGCTACTCAATTCATGACTTAAATCCATTATCTTTCAACAACCAAAATGAGATTACAACTCAATGGTTTTCCAACTATGCAAAATACACATAAACACTTCAAACCTTACCATTTTACGGATATTTCGTCCGAAGGAACCGGCACCCATTTATATATAAAATTTCGGGTCTTTCACCTAGGACACTCCAGCCAACTTGCTTTAAATGGAGGGCATCCCATTTCTCCTCCCAAACAAATATACATATGCAATGTATTTATAAACATAATCATATATGAAGTACATCCTCTATCTCCTCCCAATAAACATACATATATAATGTATTTATAAACATGATCACATATGGAGTACATCCTCTATCTCCTCCCAATAAACATACATATACAATGTATTTATAGCACGATCATATTCAATGACAATCAACAATAGATTAGCATTAAATCGCCTAATCCTCATACAATTTCTACAACAATCATGACTATCCTCCACCGATAGCTCAATACATTTATCTCTAGACATATATTAAATCTCAAGATAAATAATTACTTAAAACTTCCAAAGGTGTGAGATAATACATATCCAATTTCACCACCTACATCAATAACCATCCAATTTAACATATTCAATGTTAATTCCAATTATTTATACGAAATAATCATTTTATCAAATTAGGGAAAAAAATCTCCCTTTTTCCAATATTGATCCAAACACTCAAAATTAACTATTTTGGTACACCAAGATCTTATATTCAAACCTCATACTCATTTATCTCTCATACATCAAAAACCCCTATTTTCATTTCACACCCAAATCTTAAATTTGTCCAAACCACAACCAAATCTCATCCTCTATACACAATACCAAATAACTAAGCTAAAAATCATATTAGAGTGTAGAAAATCCCTACCTCAAGTGTAAAAAACCCAAGCAACAAGATGGAACTCCAAAGATGACGAAACCAATTTCTTCTTGGATTAAAACGAAGCTCTTGACGCCCTCTACCTTATTCTCAAGGACACTAGGGTCAAGAACACAATGGATCTAGATGAAATCTTAGAGAGAAGGTGTATTCTAGAGAAAGAGTATGAAGATCTTCGTTTATGAAGAGTTTTAAAGAGAGAATGGGCTGCTGAAAGTGACCTAAAATGTCACATTCACGATCTGATATGAACAGGCTCGCTCGAGCGAAGGAGTTCTCGCTCGAGCGACCAGACACAAAAGGGTCGCCTCACTCGAGCAAAGGAATGCTCGCTCGAGCGAACAATGCAAAGCTTCAGGTCTGCAACGCAGAAGCATGCTCGAGCGAAGGAAATCTCGCTCGAGCGAAGAACACCAACCTTCAGGTTTTACAGAGACGCAGACGTACGCTCGAGCGCAAGAGTTCTCGCTCGAGCGAAGAATAATTTACACAAGGCTTGATCGAGCGCAAGAAGCCTCGCTCGAGCGAAGAGGCCAAAATCTGGGCAACAATTATTTGTACCAAAAGACAGCCAACCTGTCCCAAACTCGCCCAATAAGTCTAAAAACTCAAATTCAAAGAATTAAATAGAGTAAACAAGACATAAACCACCCTCCAAACCATACAAACCCGAGTCTGGAACACCATAAGAGATGGGTCAAAACCAGGGTCGCTATAACCTCCCCCCTTAAAGAATCTCGTCCCCGAAATTACAAATCAGGCTCTAAAACATAATTGAACTATTCACAACCATGTTATTCCCACAAGTCCAACACCATGACCCATTCTCTGGTCATCTATTCACATCGACTCGATTCACAAGTTCCCAAATTAAAGTGAAAATTTCAATTTTCTTAAAACATTTACAATGTTTAACCAAAGTCCAAATTTTCAAAAATCATACATAGCATATACAATGCCTCCAAAAATGATACAACATCATCAATATTCCAAATTCTCAAAACATATACAATATTTATATTGAGTCCATATTCTTCCCAAACAATTATAACATATACAACGTTCTTACAAGTTAAAAATATACAATGCTTATACTTTTCATTAACAAAAATTAATTCTCAATACATGCTCATGCATCAATAAACAAATCCGGATATTTTTCTCGGACTTCTAATTCACGTTCCCAAGTCGCTTCCTTAACTCTGCGATGTTTCCACATTACTTTTACCAAGGGAATTGTTTTGCCTCGCAAAACTTGATCCCGTCTATCCAAGACTCTTCCCAGTCTCTCCTCATACGAGGCATCCTCATCTACCTCTAAGTCGGTTCAATCCAACACGTGCGATGGATCCGGCTCATATTTTCGAAACATACAAATATGAAACATGTCATAAACCCCGAAAATTTGTGGCGGTAATGCCAAACGGTAAGCAACCTCACCAATCCGTTCAAGGATCTCAAAAGGGCCAATAAACCGAGGGGACAACTTCCCACTCTTCCCAAACCTCATCAAACCCCGTCTAGGTGATATCTTCAAAAAGACATGATTTCCTACCTCAAAAGACAAAGGTCTCCTCCTACGGTCGACATAACTTTTCTGGCGACTCTGAGCCATAGCTAGCCTCTTACGGATAGGTACTACTTTCTCCATCGTTTCCCAAACCAACTCTGGACCTATCAAAGGTGCATCACCCACCTCGGCCCAACACACTGGAGATCTACACGGTCAACCATACAAGGCCTCAAACGGTGCCATACCAATACTCGATTGGAAACTGTTATTGTAGGCAAACTCCACTAAGGGTAAGTGTCTCTCCCACGAGCCCTTAAAGTCAAGGACACAGCCTCTAAGCATATCCTCAAGGATCTGAATAGTACGCTCGGACTGCCCGTCAGTCTAAGGATGATACGCAGTACTAAAAGTCAATCTAGTGCCCAAGGCACTCTGCAAACTCTGCCACAACTGAGCAGTGAAACGCGGATCTCTATCCGAAACAATCGTCACAAGGACCCCGTGCAACCTCGCTATGTCCCTAATGTATAAGTCGGCAAGATAATCTGCCGAGTCACTTACGCGCATAGGAATAAAGTGTGCCGATTTAGTCAACCAGTCAACCACTACCCAAATGGCATCATTACCCCGTTGAGTCCTCGGAAAACCCACAACAAAATCCATCGTGATATGTTCCCACTTCCATTCAGCTATAGGCAAGGGTTGCAACAAACCCGCTGGCCTTTGATGCTCAGCCTTCACTTGTTGACAAGTAAGACATTTCGATACAAACACAGCCACATCCTTTTTCATACCCCTCCACCAAAACTGGCGACTAAGATCATGATACATCTTTGTGCCTCCCGGATCCACCGCAAGACGCGAATGATGAAACTCTCAGAGTACTTCCTCTCGGCATGACTCCGGCACAAACAAACGATCACGGTATCTCACACTTAGGTCAGGATACACAATCAAACCTCGTTCTACTTTCCCATTCGAGATCTTTTCTCGGAAAGACTCCACCTCAAGATCACCCTTCTGTGCTTCCAACACTCGATTCACAAGTGTAAGTTGCGCAACTATTGAGAACAAAGCTGCGAATTCAACAGACTCGCCCAGTTGCAAGCCAAACTCATTAAGAGTACCCAACATTTCCCATTCTCGGATGGCGATAGAAGCTATACTGCTAACTGGCTTTCTACTCAAAGCATCGGCCACAACATTGGCCTTCCCAAGATGATAATGCAACTCAAAATCATAATCCTCTCTGAATTCCATCCACCTCCTTTGTCTCAAATTCAAGTCTTTCTGTATAAACAGATATTTCAGACTCTTGTGATCAGAGAACACTTCAAATTTCTCACCATACAAATAATGCCTCCAAATCTTTAAGGCAAATATCACTGCTGCTAACTCTAGGTCATGGGTGGGATAATTTCTCTCATGTGTTTTCAACTGCCGTGAGCCATAGGCTACCACTTTACCCTCTTGCATCAACACACAACCTAGACCTTCTCGTGAAGCTTCACAATAAATTGAGTAACTCAAACCCCTCTCCGGTATAATCAATACTGGAGCAGTGGTGAGTCTAATCTTGAGTTATTGGAACAACCTTTCACAAGTCTCACTCCACACAAACTTGATTTCCTTTCTAGTCAACTTAGTCAAAGGTGAAGCTAGTCTAAAGAAATCCTTCACAAACCAACGGTAATACCCGGCCAACCCCAAGAAACTACGAATCTCGAAAGCATTCTTAGGTTGTGCCCAATCTTGCACTGCCTCTATCTTGGATGAATCTACAGTCACCCATTCCCTTGACACTACATGCCCTAGGAATTTAACATCTTCTAGCCAAAAGTCATATTTCCCAAACTTAGCATACAGCTTATGGGCTCTAAGTAACTCAAGTACTATTCGTAAATGTTCCTCGTGTTCCTCCTCAGAAGGTGAATAAATCAAAATATCGTTTACAAAGGCAACCACAAAACAATCTAAGAATTCACAGAAGATTCAATTCATTAAATCCATAAATACAGCTGGAGCATTAGTTAGCCCAAAAGGCATTACAAGAAACTCATAATGGCCATACCGCATACGGAATGCCGTTTTCGGGATATCCTCCTCCCTTACCCTCAACTGATGATAACCCGATCTCAGGTCTATCTTGGAGAAACAACAAGACCCCTTCAATTGATCAAACAGATCATCTATACAAGGCATTGGGTACTTATTCTTAATAATAACCCGATTCAACTTTCTGTAATCAATACAAAGCCGTAATGCTCCATCTTTCTTTTTAGCAAAGAGAGTCGGCGCTCTCCAAGGTGAAGTACTAGGGCGAATAAAACCCTTATCTAACAATTCCTGGAGTTGAATCTTCAACTCACTCAATTCAGCAGGTGCAAATCTATATGGAGCCATAGAAACCGGTGCCGTGCTAGGCACTAAATCAATAGAGAACTCGATCTCTCGGTGAGATGGTAAACTGACAAGATCCTTGGGAAAAACGTCCGAGTATTCACAAATTACTCTCGGCAATTCAATCCAAATTTCCTCACACTCACCACTAAAAAAGCTAGCAAGGAAACAACTAAGTTCACTCCGCCTATGCGGATCATATATCGGTTATAAGACTCTATCCGCCCGGTCTCCCAAGAAATAAAAGCAATCACCGCTCAAGGTACATACAGTAACCTTCTGACAGTAGCAATGTATAACAACCCAGTATGATGATAACCAGTCCATACCCAATATGATATCAAAACTAAGTATGTCAATCAATACAAATGCAAAAGGTAATCGACGCCCAGCAACCTTGATGTCACAACCCCGACATCCCTGTCTCAAGACAGTCTGACCACCAATAGGTGACTCTACACAAATAGGAGATGCTAACAGTGCTAACTCCAAACCCAAAACTGATGCAAATGCACACGAAATAAAAGAATGGGATGCACCGTATCAATCAACACATGAGCAACTGAATTGCAAAACAAGAAGGTACCTCTCACTACAGAAGGATCAGGTACGAGATCTTGCCCTACGACTGTATACATACGTCCAATAGGTCTCTGCTCAACCTGCTCACCCCTCGGAGCATAAGCCTGATGCACAGACTGAGCCGAAGAGACTCCTTGATTGGCCTTTGAGGCCTGTGCTGGCTGGTAACTCTATGTCTGTCTCAAACCAGACGCACCAGATGCACTACCTGATTGTGGGCAAAACCTCTTCAGGTGCCCCGCCTGCCCGCACTGATAACAAATGAGCGACCGGCCTCTCCCCTAACTCTGGCTCTGAAAACGAGCCGAAGATGATGCTGCTCGCTGTCCTCCTCCTCTCTGAGGACAAGCTGGAGACTTGTGGCTCAACTGACCACACTTATAGCAAGTAAAATCTCCCTGCCCACCTCTCCCAGAACCTAAACTCGGTATTGGAAAAGTGGACCTCGACTGAAACCCTTGGGACTGCTGAGAGTTAGAACCCCTCTGCCTCTTACTATCCCCCTGACTATCCTGACTCCTTCTGGAGCCCCTCGTCCTCTCCTCTTCAGCCTGCATAATAGTTTCAAGGTGGGCTGCAGACTGCACTAAGCGCCCATAATCTCTAGTCATGGAACTGGCAACTTTATACATTAGCCCGATCCTTCACCTTTTTTCAAACTCCAAACAATGACGCTCCTCAATCGCCACCAACTCAGGTGCAAACCTCGACAAACTAGTAAAGGTTGCCTCAAACTCAGCCACTGGCGTGTTCAACTACAACAATTTAGAGAATTGATCTCTCAACTTCTCCCTAACAGTGGGAGGTAGAAACTTATCCTGGAAAGCCTCAACAAAAGCCTCCCAAGTTCTACCAATGCGCCCACGCGCATATTTCCACCACTAACCTGCATCCCCCTTCAACTGGAAAGACGCCAAGGTCACTTTCAACTAATCATCCTCGATGCCAAGCATCTCGAATGATTTCACTAACTGTTCTAGCCACTCATCTGCCTTCAGTGGCTCCTTAGGATCACCCAAAAACTCATTTGGATTCGACCGGAAGAACTCTCTCTTCAAGAAAGATGGCCCTGCTTAAGCTACTTGGGCCTGGACTTGATTCTCAACTCGGAAAATGTCCATAGATTCTCTCAATGCTCCGGCCATTTCACGGGCTAAGGCGCCCATGGCCTGTTGATTTACCGGTTCGGCTACATTGGCTTGACCAACTCCTTTTTCCTATGCTGGAATACCGGTAAAGGCATTTCGTGCCTCCTAGGCCTACCACGCCTATTACCACCATGTCCACGTCCTGATATCCTAATAAAAATAACAACAAGATTAGCACATTTATAAACGTGCCAAATTTAACTCACTCACGATCTAATACATTAGACAACAATAAATCACTCCATATAGACATGTAATCATATAAACACATACGAATTTCCTTCCTAGATAATGACCGTCCCACGGCGTTTCTAGAGTTTCAATTAGAAATAGCAGTGATCAAGTGCTCATCCAATAGGACTTCCACAAACCCGTAGACCCAATCAACATCTTAAGAACTAAATTCCATACCCACATAATCACATAAGTATGTTATCACATAGGCATACAATACATGCTAACATCTCAACCAAGCGAGACAAACCCATTGTGGTACTAACCACTTCCTACGTACTGTAGACGTCCCCGAATGCCCCGGGAGGGAATGAGTCCCCCGTTCCGTTCATTTTGGGCTCACTACAGTTCAGGACTCAAATGTCACGGTTCTTAATCTGAACCAAAGAGTCCAAATCCGACAAATCGTTTTGAGAAAACAGATTTTGAAAGACGTGCCAAACATGGACTACTTTGCCAGATACAGAATCGCCACCTAAATATTTTATTTTCGGGAAATTTAGGAAACCCTAACTCGTTGCCTAAGGCCACGTGTCCGTCATCACCAAAGTTGCCTCAGCTCGGGAACTTGGGTACGATTGGGGAAGGTCACTTCGTGAGCACCCCCGCTCGCCTGATCAAAGATCGGCCTCTACTAACCATGATATCGAGTTTTGAAAACATTATGCATTCTTATTCCGGTTATTAGCCTAGATTTACTATGTGATGCGCACAGCATACAAGTATAGACCGGGTCGTCTGAATTGGAACAAAACATTTCATGCTTGTTTTTAAAAGATGGTTTGCTACTCGCAAGTAGGCTCAAAATGCGGATTTTGCCACCCTCGGGTGGGCTTAGAAAAGATGGTTTTGCCACTATCTAGTGGGCTTAAAACTCACAGTTGATGATTTGTCCCAATCCAAACAACCCAACCTTCACCCACAGGCATTCAGGCAGTTATATCACATAAGCAAATAGCCTCATGGTAAGCATGCTATCATGGCAGTCACTCACACACATGCAAGGATGCTAAAGCATAAAAACTTACCGAGTACTCCGAGCCAAAACAGAAACTATGTCAGAAATCCATGCATGATCCTAACTATACAGAAATGCCTAATGCAACACATGCAAAAATGCAACTAATATAGGCTCGGCTATTCTAAACATGGCATATGGAATGCTACAGCTAACATGTATTCAACTTGGAATTGAAATACAATGCAGTGAGTTATGATGAGCCGAGCCTGGTGCATGCAAAACAGATGAATGAATGCAAACATGCTATCATACTGTATGCTAATTGAAACATGCCCTAATCTAACCATCATAAGCTGGTAAATAAAAGGGAGAAAAACGTGGGGTTGGAAGACATACATCACACACACGCACACTTATTACAACATTGCCCTCGCGCAGAGGGTCCGAATAAATAATACAATCCCAAATGAATAGTTACAGTCCGAATAAATACAAAATCCTAGTTAATTAACAAATTAAACTAGGAAAGCTGTAAACTAGCATGCAAGCTAGGGACCGCCTTGACTCTATTCCGGATGATGGATGATGCACGTTTGAGCTGCTTTGCGCGAAAATCCACTGCGATGCCCCAATTAGCCTCTGTTTGCAGTTGATGGCGGAATGCTGTGCGAGGCTTTTGAAAGCCGCTGATTTTTATTTGCTGCAACGGAGAGCAGAAAAGGGGCATGGCAGTGTATTTTCATATATGTATGCTTGACTACTCTACAGAGAGCGTAGTCCTCGATCCTCGTGCCACCAATCACGCATATCAATGCATGATGGCCGAGGAGTCGAATTGCACGACTTAATATGAAATGAATGCACATGAAAACAAAACAAAACCTAAACTCCATCATGGGTAATCCAGAGTATCAGCGACTGGGGAATTGAGACACGTTCCGTCACTCGGAGTACGAAACGTACCTCGTTTTCCGTGCTCGGGCTAACTCCTATCCCAAACACAATGCAATATGCATGACATGCATGAATGCAACTAAGATACAACCTAATATGCACAATGCTATGAAATGGCATACACGATGCACGAGATAACATGGCATACAAAATGCGCTAACATACAACCTAGCATACACAATGCTATGAAATGAAATGGCATACACAATGCATAATGGACTTATACCAACACAAGTGGACCTCAGCCACACTCACATAAGAGGCCATTAGATGAAAATGAGACACTCGAGACGCGTGCACACATGCACGCAAATCGATGACCGATCCTAAGGCACGAATGTCACTCTACCAAAGCATGGCAAGACATGGAAATATGGCATACAAACATGCAAATTTCAACACTAAAATATGATGCTAAACAGCCCCGAAACATGGCAATATGGCACCCGATGCATGAGATGAACCCTGGAACTCAAAACTAGACATACGCAATGACCTATAGCTATACAAAGCATGCATTATTTGATCATGAAGCATGAAGACAGAACCAAGGCAGTCCCAAAACATGAACTTTTCCAGTTTAAAGTATGGGCAAAAGGTGCTAGCAAGGTGGCTTAAAATAGCATGCAAATTGGACCAACAAACATGGATTACATAGCAAGTACATGAAGCAAGTGAGCACTCACCAAACCAGCAAAAATCAGTGAACTAAACATGCCAAAATATGCTCAAATACACATGGAAAGACAGTCAACACGTGCACAAATGAGGGGCTCCTTTGGAAGGGCATGCAAGGAGTTATTAGGCACATACAAGATAGACATGTGGAAGCCTCAAATCAACTTTGAAAATCAAATATGATAGTCTCAAAACTCACCAAATTGGCCCCAAAATCAGTCAACAAAGCATGCAAGATAGGGCTTCTTTGGAAGGCCGAAATGACCGCCAAACAAGTCAAGGTGAGAGGGGGTCACCCCCCTCTGATTTGGAAGTTCAAAACAGCATCAAGGCCATTGGAAATCCACTGGATTCCAGTGGCTAGAGGGCCAAACAAAGCATGCAACAAGGGCTAGGATGTAAGGCTCAAAATGGGAGGCAACCAAGCATACAAGATAGCATATGACCTCAAACAAAAATGGAACCTTAATAAAACATAAAGATGATGTCAAAAAAAGCCTTTTTTCAGTTTACAACAAGTCTCAAAAATGAACGCAAGTAAGGCTAAAACAACATGCAAGAGAAGGCCATAAAAGAGATAATAGAGACAAGGGACAGCAGCCGGCCCCAAATGGAAAAGATCCCTTCAACAAAGTTGAAGAGGGGCTTAAAACATAGCACTTTACAGTTTATATTAAGTCACGAAAATAAACACAAGTGAGGCTAAACTCTCATGCAAGAAAAAGGCCTAAAAGAGGGATAAAGAAGCAAGTGATAGCTGCTGGCCTCAAACAGAGGAGGGCCCTTCAACAATGTTGAAGAGGGGCTCAAAAAAAGCCACTCTACAGTTTATAACCAAGTCTAAAACAGCTCACAAATAAGCCTAAAATACTATACAAAAATAGGCCTAAAAGAGTGTTTAAACACAAAGGGTAAGAAGGAAGCCTCAAACAAGGAAAGGCCCTTAATCAAACATGAAAAAGAGCTCAAAATAAGACTATTTCCAGTTAGGGTCGGAGCCCAAAAATGTAAGCACAAGGAGCTAGGATATAGATCAAAATAGTACACAAAAGAGGTAAAATGGGACTCACCCTTGTAGAACCAAACTTTAGCAGCCTCTTGGTCCAAGAAGTGGTGCTCCTAGCCTCTAGAAAGAGCCTCCGAGCTGCTGGAATGGAGTGTGGATTGGTTGGCTTGGAGATGGAGTAGAAATGGTGTAGGACTTGAGGGGTTTTGATGCTTGGAATAGAGAGGGAGAGAGATTGAATGCAAGAGCCTTAGGACAATTTTTGTAACCCCCCAAAACATGGCTGGGGGTGCTGGTTATATAGGCAAAGGAGTGGAGAAAAGGGGGGAGATTCAAATTTAAATTTCCCCCCCAAAAGTTCCCCCCTCGGATACAGAATCTGGGGAGGAAAGGAGGGTGTATCTGTAAGGAACCTGGTGTGGGGAGCATGGCGGCCAGTTTCTGGGAGCTCAGGTGGCCGGCCGGCCACCTCCCTTGGCCGGCCGGCTACGGTCAAAAAGGTCAAGCAGAGAAAGCTGGCCGGCCACCCATATTGGTGGCCTCCCATGTGTGCACAACACAACTATGTGGTTGAAACCCTGAAAAAGTGAACCAGGAGAGAGAAAACCCAACTTTTCAGAGGGGTTCAAAAGGGTCAGGAAGGGTTAATGGCCGGCCATGCCATATTGGTGGCCTCCCAGGTCTGTACAACACAAATATGTGATTGATGGTCCAAGAAAGTGGCCCGGGAATGGTCAACACTAGCTTTCTAGCGAGAAAAACGGGTGACGAAGAGCAATGAAGGAATAAAGCTGGCTCTGAGGACAATTTCTGGCCTCCCACCCTTCTACAAGCTTCCCAACAATGAAAATAAGGTCCCCGCCAAAAATGAACTGAAACTGATGTAAAACGAAGGTTCGGGGGGCCAAAACGCGCGGCCCGGGGCCCCGAAAACAAGCTGTTAAGCACCGGAGGTGGCGCCTGACCACGAAGTTGGTTTCTCGAGACACAGTGTCCCTCAAAAGGGAGGAAATAAGATATATGCCAAAAACCGGAGCAAACGGAGATGGTTAAGCGATCCCGAACCGAGGCACACGGCCGACGGCTCCGAAAACCAAGAACCGGGCTCCGAAATGGGAAAAATGGCCTACGTCCACGAAACGTAGCCTACGGCCACTGAGAGATGATCTACGAGACCTCTCCCTCCCTTCGGGAAGGGAAAACGGAGAAAAAAACGGAGCCTGGTTCGCAAACCGAGGCAAGGCACAGAAAAGCCCAGAATTTCGGAGGCAAGGCTCGCAGCCGAGACTCTGAAACCTCTGAACAAGCACGACATGCAACATCACTGAGCGCTCAATCGGTGACGTCTGATTCTTAAGGTCGGTAAAAAATGGGGTGTCTACACGTACCCAAAGTATTCAAACCTGGTACACTCTGATACCAAGTTGTAACTCCCCCAAAATAATACAATAAAGATAACTCATATGCGGAATAAATATGAGAAACAACATACATTCATATATCAGAGTTTACTGTTTAACAGACAATTAAATGCCATGAAGGCTTACATTTTTCCAAGTCATTACTTGGTTACACAAATAGAGTCTTGCTCTTTACAACTTAAGCCCTTGGCTTTACAAATAACAAACATACACACATAAAGCATAAATATGAAGCTCTTGCTTCCCAAAAGTCCATCCATGCTATTGCCTTTGAGGTAACACCTCACCTGCACCTGAAAATGATATTCCCGTATAAGGTGAGCCAACAGCTTAGTAAAGATAATCTAACACAATATATGAAGTTAAACAGAGGTATAAATACCACGTACATAAACAATACCGATATGGAAGCATCCACAAGCCCGCATATTTATATGCCACTAAGACCAATATTATTCCATTTTCCTTCAATTCAATTCATTTCATTTCCAGTTCATATATATGCTAATCCTTCAATTCAATTCATTTCATTTCCAGTTCATATATATGCTATTCAATTCATGACTTAAATCCATTATCTTTCAACAACCAAAATGAGATTACAACTCAATGGTTTTCCAACTATGCAAAATACACATAAACACTTCAAACCTTGCCATTTTACGGATATTTCGTCCGAAAGAACCGGCACCCATTTATATATAAAATTTCGGGTCTTTCACCCAGGACACTCCGGCCAACTTACTTTAAATGGAGTCCATCCCCTTTCTCCTCCCAAACAAATATACATATGTAATGTATTTATAAACATAATCATATATGGAGTACATCCCTTATCTCCTCCCAATAAACATACATATACAATGTATTTATAAACATGATCACATATGGAGTACATCCCCTATCTCCTCCCAATAAACATACATATACAATGTATTTATATCACGATTATATTCAATGACAATCAACAACAGATTAGCATTAAATCGCCTAATCCTCATACAATTTCTACAACAATCATGACTGTCTTCCACCGATAGCCCAATACATTTATCTCTAGACATATATTAAATCTCAAGATAAATAATTACTTAAAACTTCCAAAGGTGTAAGATAATACATATCCAATTTCACCACCTACATCAATAACCATCCAATTTAACATATTCAATGTTAATTCCAATTATTTATACAAAATAATCATTTTATCAAATTAGGGCAAAAATGCCCCTTTTTCTAATATTGACCCAAACACTCAAAATCAACTATTTTGGTACACCAAGATCTTATATTCAAACCCCATACTCATTTATCTCTCATACATCAAAAACCCCTATTTTCATTTCACACCCAAATCTTAGATTTGTCCAAACCACAGCAAAATCTCATCATCTATACACAATACCAAATAACTAAGCTAAAAACCATATTAGAGTGTAGAAAATCCCTACCTTAAGTGTAAAAAACCCAAGCAACAAGATGGAACTCCAAAGATGACGAAACCAATTTCTTCTTGGATCAAAACGAAGCTCTTGACGCCCTCTACCTGATTCTCAAGGACACTAGGGTCAAGAACACAATGGATCTAGATGAAATCTTAGAGAGAAGGTGTATTCTAGAGAGAGAGTATGAAGATCTTCGTTTATAGAGAGTTTTAGAGAGAGAATGGGCTGCTAAAAGTGACCTAAAATGTCACATTCACGATCTGATATGAACAGGCTCGCTCAAGCGAAGGAGTTCTCGCTTGAGCGACCAGACACAAAAAGGTCGCCTCGCTCGAGCAAAGGAATGCTCGCTCGAGCGAACAACGCAAAGCTTCAAGTCTGCAACGTAGAAGCATGCTCGAGCGAAGGAAATCTCGCTCGAGCGAAGAACACCAACCTTCAGGTTTTACAGAGATGCAGACGCACGCTCGAGCGCAAGAGTTCTCGCTTGAGCGAAAAACAGTTTACACAAGGCTCGCTCGAGCGCAAGAAGCCTCGCTCAAGCGAAGAGGCCAAAATCTGGGCAACAATTATTTGTACCAAAAGACAACCAACCCGTCCCAAACTTGCCCAACAAGTCTAAAAACTCAAATTCAAAGAATTAAATGGAGGAAACAAGACATAAAACCACCCTTCAAACCATACAAACCTGAGTCCGAAACACCACAAGAGACGGGTCAAAACCAGGGTCGCTATAATTTAACTACTTAAGTAATTATATATTTACAATTAATAAATAATATTTAAAAAATAAACTAGTACAAAGTGTCAGAGTGAAGATGATCACAACTAAAAGTGATATACATTTCTCTAGTAGATAAGCAAGCCACGTGATTTAATCACTTAATTGGTTCACTACACTACAACAAATTATAGTGACAACCGTAAATCTTTAGACAATATCAAACAATAGCTTAAAAAATAATAACAACCAAAGGCACCAATCAACAACAATCAAAACTATGCCCATTATCAATATCAGGATCTCCTAAACTCAACAATGTAAATCAAATGTAATTGTGAAAAATGACAATCAACTAATAACCTTCAAGTAAGATTTTGAGGGAATCAGAAAGAGCCCATGTGGTAATAAATGATTAAGAGATGTCTTGTTGAAGCTTCACAAGAAAATTATAATAAAAAAGAAAAAGAAAAAAAGCATAAGCTTCGTCATGTTATGGTTTTTACTATATAGCACATTTTGTCTAGATTTAAACAATGGAATTTAGGTCCACAATATTCATTCCTTGGTTAATTGTAAGACAATTTTTGCATGCTATTCTAAAATAAAGCTGGAAGTAATGTGATATTTATGATTAGCTCTTAGTGGACACCTGAGTAAGAGAGGCATCTTGTATCGATGACATGGACCATACTTGATGTCGAGCTGCCATGTTAAGAGGACTATGTAGCACGCCCCCGAACGCCCCGGGAGGGTTAAGTCCCGTTCTGTTCATATTGGGTTTACTACAGTTCGGACTCCCCTTTTTGTTGTTGCGGTTCTAAATCTGAACTAAAGAGTCCAACTCTGGCAAATCGCTTTGAAGGAAAACAGATTTTTGAAAAGTAGTGCCAAACATGGACTGCTTTGCCAGATTACAGAGTCGCCACCTAAATATTTTTTAATGGGGGAATTTAGGAAACCCTGACTCGGTGCCGAAGGCCACGTGTCCGTCATCACCAAAGTGGTCTTGGCTCGGGAGCTTGGGTACGATCGGGGAAGGTCAGCTATGAGCACCCCCTTTCGCCCGGTTCGAAGACCGGCCTCTACTAACCGTGATATCCAATTTTGAAAACATTATGCGTTCTTATCCCAATTATTAACCTAGAATTACTATGTTATGCGCACAGCAAACAAGTATAGACTAGATCGCCTAATTTGGAAATAAACATTGCATACCCGTTTTGTCTCGAAAAACGTGTTGGTTTTTGCTACTCGCAAGTAGGCTAAAATACGGATTTCAATGAGTTGTTCCAACTCACGCAATCCAACCTCCACCCACAGGCATTCAAACAGTTTATAACACGTAAGCACTTAGCCGCATGGTAAGCATACTGTCATGGCAACATTCACACGCATGCGATATGCTAAAGCGTAAAATACTTACATCGTACTCCAAGCCAAAACAGGAAACTGGTTAGCAAAATATGCATGACCTAGTTCATGTTAAGTGGCTAATGCAACACAGACATAGATGCAAGCTAGAATAGGCTCGGCTAACCCTAAACATGGCATATGGAATGCGCGAGTAGCACGTATTCAAGTTAGATTTGAAATACAATGCAGTTTGTATGATGTACCGAGCCCGGTGCATGTAAACAAATGCATGAATGCACGCATGCATTGCATAAGGTATGCTAAAATAAGTATGCCCTAATCTACCATTGTAAGCGGGTAAATAAAAGGGATAGAAAGAAGTGGGGATTGGAAGACATACACCCACTCACACACACTTATTACAAATTATGCCCTCGCTCGGAGGGACCAAAAAAAATAATAATACAGATAATTAACTACGCAAGCTAATTAATTATTACAAATTCACTAAATTAATTAGACAAATAATTAATCTAATTAAAACAGTAAATGCCTCGGGAGGAGGGCCCAAATGCATCGCGCGCCCGGGATTCGTTCAGAATCGCACTGTCATGCAAGTGTGCCTCTGTTTTCCCTGCCATCCTTCTCTGAAAATTGCCAAAGTCCCAGGAGTGCCTCTAAGGGCACTGGGGAGTACCACCGGCTGGGGTACAACACCACCGGCTTAAGGATGTGGCCACCGGCACTGAGTGAAGATATCGGCTGCCAATTCATTGCCGGTCGGCACTAAAAAGGGCCGGTCGGCACTTAACACCTGCAAAACCTGCAACTCACAGCAGCAGAGGGCAAAACTTGCATGGCAATGCAATTCAAGGCATGTATGCACCAAACACACTCCCTCATCATGTTATTGACTCGAAGGGGCATGTGCCTCGATTCTCGGACCACCAATCGCGCATTTCCATGCATGATGGTCCAAAGGGCCAAGAGTGCAACTTTGATTTCAAATGCATGCAATGCAAACAAGAGTGCCAAACCTCTATCATACTTCATTTCAAGAGGCCTAGCATGCATGCCAATATGGTGCAATCCTAGACATGGCAACTAACATGCAACATGGCAATACAATGCGAACATGTAAGTAAGCATACAAGGCAAGCATGCAAACCAATTGAAAGATGGACTTATACATGAATTGGGCAACTCTAACAAAGGCCCAAAATCAGTAGCCAACAATGCTAAATTATGAGGGCCAAACACACATGCACACATACACATGTTAAGGTGCCAACACTTAAGCATAACAACAACATTCAAGCACACTTGAAGAGGCCAAACATGGGCCAAAAGCATGCATGGAAAACTCTGAAATTTATGCAAAACATGAGGCCAAATCATGCAATAAAGCAAGCCAAAGCATGCAACAAATGGTCTAAGTCTTGAACAAGCCATGAAGGCTTAAACTAAGGCCAAGTCTATCAAGCTTCACAAAGCTAAAGGGACTCAAAACAGGTCACAAGTAGACCTAGACAAAGCCTAAGGAGCACCTAGATGACATCTAAGAGGCTCAAGTACAAAGGCATGCAACATGACCAAAACATGGAGTATTCAACACATGCTTTTAAAGCATTAAGGAAGCAACTAAAGCATGCATACAAGTACACTACAAGGTCTGAAATACCATGCTAAATGGTTCCAAATCATTGAAAATAGTGCAAGCATGGCATACTACACATGCATACTCCTAAAGCCAACAAGCCAAATGCAAAGGGGCTATGTAATGCATGATGAGATCGACCCAAATGGCTATGGACAGAGCTAGATCATGGCAAAATAAGCATACAAGCTTCACAAATGCAAGCCTAAAACATGCTCGAAGCTAAGGCACACAACCTAGGCATATTAAGGCAATAAGGGGGATTACAAGGCAACCATGCTAAGCATGCATAGGGGGCCTAAACCAACTTGAAATCATGTTATAACATGGCAATATAAGCATGGAAAACAAGTCAAACGTGTTCAACACACACTCAAGCATGAAGCTCCTTTGGAAGCCAAAATTTGCCCTTTTCAAGGACATCAAGGAGAGGGGGTGACCCTCTCCTTCTTGAGGCTCTAAGGCATGCTCCTCACCACTGAAATCCCTCAAGATTTCAGTGGTGAAGAGATCCTAACACCAAAGTCTCGGATCTCTTACAAAATAGCACAAAAAGTGACCTTTTCAAGGTCTAAGGGTGGTCAAACTTGCTCAAACCACAAAACACTCTTAATATACAATGAAGAGGGTCAAAAAACAGAACTTTTATGTGCCAAACACTAAGCTCAAAAACTACTTTAAAGCAGGTAAAAATAGAGTGCAAAAATGGGGGAAAAAGGGTAGTTTTGTTACCTTTGAAGACCACCTTCACAAAGGTTGGAGGGGATGGGTCCTTGAGCTCAAAACCAGTCAAGAACACTAAGAACAAACCTCTGGAACCTTAGAACCAAGAGGAAGGTGGAACACTAGGTGCTTGTGTGCAATAGTAAGGCACAAAACACCTAGTTTTCAAAGAGAAAAAGAGAGATAGAGTGTATATCTATTCTAACCCTAAAAGAACCAGAGCTCTCCCTCTCTAACAATGTCTAAAGCTCTCAGATTTTTGTAACCCTTGAGCAAAGGGAAGAGCCTTCCCTCTTATAGGCAAAAAGCTTACAAGCTTAGTCCTAAGCAAGCTCATCCCTCATAACGTGTATGGAGGGGAAACAAGAGCTAAACAGCTGTCTAAAAATATCTCAGAAAGCAGCTGTAAAGTAGCCGGCTGGGCAAAATGGTCATTTTGCCAAAAAGAGTGCCGACCGGCACAAAATAGTGCCGACCGGCATAATATAATGCCGATGGCAACACCAGCCAGCCGGTGGCCTCTAGCCCCAGCCGGTGGTGTGTAGGGATGCCTCACAAAGCATTCCTTGCCCTTTCAAGGCAAAACACAAGTGTTTGGTGCAAAACCAAACACAAACGGTCGAGTCCGGAGGTCCTGAGGCACGGCGCGCGCCGCCGAGAACTCCGGGAACTCCAAACGAACACAAACATGGATAATCACCGAGTGTTCCAACGGTGACGTCCAAGTCTTGAGGACGGTCAAAAATGGGGTGCTACAGTTGCCCCTCTTGACAGAACTCGAAAGTCATAAGAATGACGGGAGTGAATGTCAAAGCCCAGAGACGACCCATTTTTGACAAGGCCGAAGACTTGGACAGAATACAAAGCGCAAATGGTTGAACTCGCAAGCTGCCTACGTATCCCTTAGGGAATCAAAACCAGCGTAGTTCATGCAGGAGGCACACATGCCAAAGATAAGATATGCGCCGTAGGCGGGGGCGAAATGCAACTGACAATGCAAGAGCCGAGCATAACTTATGATCATGCAAAGAAAGCTGTAATGAAGCAATACATGCGACAGTTATAAGCTAACATGCAACAGTCTACATCACAATGCAGAAAGGATGTAAGAG
>JAPPVO010006242.1:0-20145 GCA_030407325.1 Camellia japonica | reverse complement strand
GCCAGGAGGGTCCTCTCGCTGGGATGACTGACAATCTACACGAATAGGCCAAACCCCGCCTCGTCCACTATATGTCGGACAGCGTCTGGGAGCTCCATGTACCGCTCCCTCGCGAGGATGGACCCATAACCCCATGTGAAACGGGAAGATACTTGCATTCAAAATGAACAGATGTAATCAGTTTCAGAATGAAATATATGAGCTGCGTGTTCAAAGCAAAAAGTATGAGCTGTGTGTTCAGAAGCAAATGTGTGAGCTGCGTGTTCAAAGCAAAATGTGTGAGCTGCGTGTTCAAATTCAAAAATATAGGCTGCGTATTCAATTCAAATGTGTGAGCTGCGTGTTCAAATTCAAAAGTATGGGCCTGCGTGTTCAAATTCAAATGTGTGAGCTGCGTTTCAAATCAAGTATGGACTCCGTGTTTCAAATTGAAATGTATGAGCTGCGTGTTCAAATTGAAATGTGTGGGCTGTGTGTTCAGAATGAAATATGAGAGCTACGTGCAAACTAAAAGTGTATTGCGTTATGGACAAATGGGTTCAGATTGAGCAGTGTGCTAAAAAAACAAATACCGTGTTATGGACTGCATGTTCAGATTGAGCAGTGTGCTATGTTATGAAAAAGTGTACTGCGTTATGGACTGCGTGTTCAGATTGAGCAGTGTGCTAAAAAAATGAATACTGTGTTATGGACTGCGTCTTCAGATTGAGCGGTGTGCTATGTTATGAAAAAGTGTACTGCGTTATGAACTGCGTGTTCAGATTGAGCAGTATGCTAAAAAAAATGAATACCGTGTTATGGATTGTGTGTTCAGATTGCGCGGTGTGCTATGTTATGAAAAAGTGTACTATGTTATGGACTGCGTGTTCAGATTGAGCAGTGTGCTAAAAAACGAATACTGTGTTATGGACTGCGTGTTCAGATTGAGCGGTGTGCTATGTTATGAAAAATGTACTCTGCGTTATGGACTGCATGTTCAGATTGAGCAGTGTGCTAACAAATGAATACCGTGTTATGGACTGCATGTTCAGATTGAGTGGTGTGATATGTTATGAAAAAGTGTACTGCATTATGGACTGCGTGTGCAGATTGAGCAGTGTGCTAAAAAATGAATACCGTGTTTATGGACTACGTGTTCAGATTGAGCGGTGTGCTATGTTTGTGAAAAAGTGTACTGCGTTATGGACTGCGTGTTCAGATTGAGCAGTGTACTAAAAATGAATATCGTGTTATAGACTGCGTGTTCAGATTGAGCTGTGTGCCAACTAAACAAAATGCTGTGTTATGAACTACGTGTTCAGATTGAGCAGTGTCATGAGCTATGTGCCAACTAAACAAAATGATGTGTTATGAACTGCGTGTTCAGATTGAGCAGTGTTATGAGCTGTGTGCTAACTAAACCAAATGCTGTGTTATGAAGTGCGTGTTCAGATTGAGCAGTATTATGAGCAGTGTGCCAACAAAACCAAATATTGTGTTATGAACTGCGTGTTCAGATTGAGCAGTGTTATGAGCTGTGTGCCAACAAAACCGAATGCTGTGTTATGAATTACATGTTCAGATTGAGCAGTGTTATGAGTCATGTGCCAACAAAACTGAATGCTGTGTTATGAACTGCGTGTTCAGATTGAGCAGTGTTATGTGCTGTGTGCCCAAATGTGCTGTGTGCCGAACTAGCGGAGTGCTGTGTATGCCAATAAGTTCAAAACCATCAAATATGATACATAGCGAAAACATGGAATGTGCAAGAAATGCAAAAGTGAAGTACGTACCTCATGTGCATGATGAGATAGATGGGACTCCGGCTCTCATAGCAGCAGGTCTACAGGTGCCCACCGCGCAAAGTCCGTGAAGTGGTAAAAGGTGCTAGGAGAAAGGATGTGCTCCTCCGGGTCGTACTCCTCTGGGACGAACGGCTGTATCCTCGGAGGCAACGTTATGATGTCGGGCTCGTCCGCTGCATATGGAGGACCTCCGCTATACGGGATATCGTCAGCCATCTGAAGAAATCTGCAAAAGATGCAAAAACAAGCAAAATGAGCCAAAATTGCAAAAAGTCAACAAAAGTCAACTCTCGGGAAGAGAAAAAGTCAACAAAAGTCAGCGCCTGAGAAAAGGTGCTAAACTTTGAGACAAACATATCTCAAGTGGTGAAAATGGAGAAAGAAGCTCCGAAAACAAATTCTAATCGGTTTAAAATGAAGAGAATCAAAAGTTTTCGCGAAACAACTTCGCGTGGGGCTTTGGAAAATGTGTATAAAGTGCAGATCTAAGAGAGAAAAGGGTCTAGGAGCAAAGAAGAATGTATTTCGGCCTTGGAGGTGTGATACAAACTGATTTGGAGTTATATACTTAAAGAATCGAAGCTAAAAGACAAAACTGCCCGAAATTCTGTAAACTGGTCGGCTAGCCAGTTTTCTAGTCGGTCCCGACCACTTTGATGGGTAACAACTGGTCGGCCACTAATATAACTGGTCGGCCACCCTCCTGGATGATCCTCAATGCTCCATTGTTCTCCTTATGCATTTTGGTAATGATTGGAGTCCTCGGCCCTCGGGAAAGTACAAGAAAAGTACACTTTTCGGCTCAAGAATGTCCCTGCGGGAACTTCAATTTAAGTCTTCGATGCGTAGCTCATCGTTACTCGTCAAGAGCAAAGTGTATCCTTTTTTAAGTACATGTGACCCTCCGAGAGGTAAATCGAAGGTTACGGTTGAATTACTCTCTTTAAGGCTTGTACTTTTTTTCATTCAAACGTGCTATTTCGCGTCACACTTTCCTATCTTGCATTGTTATGCCCACCACTTGTTGCATTGTTATGCACGTTACTAGGCGCTTATTACGCACACTTTTTTGATATGCCATACACTTCGCTTGCGTGTCCCGCATTGTTATGCGTCACACTTAGGTCATTGTTTTGCATCCCTTCTGCATTGTTTTTGCGTCACATTTAGTGTTGCATTGTCTTGCATCCCTTCCACATTGTTATGCGTCACACTTAGGTCATTGTTTTTGCATCCCTTCCGCATTGTCATGCATCACACTTAGGTTGCATTGTTTTGCATCCCTTCCGCATTGTTATGCGTACACTTAGGTTGCATTGTTTGCATCCCTTCCACATTGTTATGCGTTACACTTAGGTTGCATTGTCTTGCATCCTTTCCGCATTGTTATGCGTCACACTTAGGTTGCATAGTCTTGCACCCCTTCCGCATTTATGCTATGTTCGTGCGCGCACACTTAGGTTGCGTTGTCATGCACCCCTCCCTTGCGTTGTACACACTTTTCACTTGCATTGCTATGCATGTTTCTAACAATATTGTACCTGTTGAGTTTCTTTCTTTTGCAGGCACGATATTGTATGTACGGTTTATTTGAAGCTGGCACGACCAGACAAACCAGACAGTATTGTATTTTCTCCACATGAGACGTAATGAGAATTGTATAATTCTCTTACATCATTTCTGCATGTAATGTATTTTGGGTCGTTTTCGCTTGCTTAAACTATTGCATTTATTGTGTATATTTGCTTCGTTACAGCTTTCTTTGCAAGATCATAAGTTATGTTCGGCTTTGTGCATGTCATTTGCATCTTGCCCCAGCCTGCGGGCGCATCTCTTTATTATCTTGCATGTTTGTCTAAGTCTTCGGCCTTGTCAAAAATGGGTCATCTCTGGGCTTTGACATTCACTCCCGTCACTTCTGACTTTCGAGTTCTGTCAAAAAGGGGCAACTGTAGACACCCCATTTTTGACTGACCTTAAGACTCAGACGTCATCGATTGAGCACTCAGTGATGGTGCATGTTGTGCTCGTTTCGAGTCTCCGGACTTTTGGCTGAAAGCCTTGCCTTCGGGCCTCTGAACTTTTTTGTGCTTCGACTCGGTTTGTGGACCGAATCTTGTTTCTCTTCCCGGAGGGAGGGAGAGGTTTTGTAGACCATCTCTTTGTGGTCGTAGACCACTTTTCGTGGTCGTAGACCACTTTTTCCGTTTGGAGACTAGTTTCCGGTTTTTGGAGCCTTTGGCCGCGCGCCTTGTCTCGGGACTGTTTAACGTTCTCCGTTTGGCGTGGTTTTTGAACCATACCTTGTTGCCTCTGCCTAGAGGAACACTGTGGTCTGGGAGACCACTTTTGTGTTTTGGTGCTTGTAGACTAGTTTTCGAGGCTTTCGGCCGCGTGCTTTGCCTCCCGATCTCTCGTCTTGCATCCGCTTTGGTTTGTTTTTGGTACAAACCTTGTTTTCCTTGTTTGGAAGTGGTCCAAGGATGGGAGACCAGTATTTCTCCTGGCCGACCACTTCTTCCTCTGCCAGCCAGTTTTCTGGTCGGACAACTGGCTTTCTTGGTCTTTGAGCCATCTTTTTTGGTCGGCCACCACACCACTGCATTGTTTTCATGCCCTGGACTCTCTCCCACCATGGCTGACCAGTTTTTGCTCTCAAAGGCCACTTGAAGTGGTTGACCGACCACTTTAAGTAGCAGACCAACCACTTCAGGTGGTCGGCTTCTTTTTGACACATTTTTGGAGATATTTTCCTCCAGCTGGCACAGTTGGAGGACATTAGGGCCATCCTCCATACACGTGTATGGAGGGATTGCCTTGGTGCTTAGCTTCTCTTAGAAGCTTTGCCTTTCCTCTTCTATAAGAGGGAAGCTCCCCCTCCCTCCTCTAGGTTCAGAAAATTGCCCTTAGAGAGATACATATAGTTTTGTATCTATCTTGCTTGGTTATTCATTTTTGTGGTTCAAAAGTGTAGATTTGTCTTAGTTTAACACACAAACACACACTCAAACACCATCCTTGGGTAGCTGAGGTGCTAAGGAGTTGTTTTTGGTGTTCTTGGACTGATTTAAGCTCAAAGAACTTGCTGGAGTTGCAGTAGTAAAGAAGGTCTTCAAGGGTGAGTCTTTGACCTTTAAAACTCCCATTCTTCCTTAAGCTTTTGGACCCTTTTGCATCCTGTTTTGAGCTTAACTTATAACTGAAAAAAGTTCCATTTTTAAGTGCTTAAAATAGTTGTTTTAGGTCTCTTTTTCGTTTGGGGTGATTTACCCCCTCTTAGGCCTTGTTAGGCCTTATTTTGAGCCATCCCTTTAGGCTCTTGTTGAACCCTTTGCATGACCTTTCTACCACTGAAATCCAAAGGATTTTCAGTGGTGGAAAGGTGGTTTTGGTCTCCCATATAGGAGAGGGTCATCCCCTCTCCTTGTGTCTTGTTTACTTGCTTCATATGCCTCATGTTTAAGCACCTTTGATAAGCTTTTGTTAGGTTGTTCTTAGAATGTATTTGTGTTTGTTTTGCTGAGGCATAACACTGTTTTTGCTTGCTCTGGTCACTCCATGCATGGTTAATACACTTGTAGTGTAAATCACACAAACTAGCTTTATGTGCTTCATGAAATAGCATGTCATTCTAGCTTGTTTTCTTTCCATTTCAACATGTTTTTGGTGATGTTTTACCATGTCATGACTCTGTTTTGGTTTGGTTTGGTTGGCCTTTGCATGCTCCTTACACTTGTAGTGTAATTCCATGGAATAGCCTAACATGCATCATGTTGTAACATGTCATTTTAGCATGCTTTTGGCTTAACTTCAAGAAGATTTTGTTCATGTTTTATCATGTCTAAGGTCTGATTTTGGTTGTTTTGGTCATGCATGACTTGCTTTGTATAGATATGGTTAAACCTAGCTTGTTAGCTTTGTGTATTGAGTCCACTAGCATGCATTACTTGGACTATTTCAATGATTTGGCATCATTTATTATGTGATTTCAGTCCATGTTTCATGGCCATGCATTCACATTTGTCACTCATTCAATGCGTTGGAGGGTTTGCCCCTTTATGCCTTAACATGGACCATTGCGTATGCCTTCATGCCTTAGCTTGCGAGCCATTATTTCAGTGCTTATTTGGGATTATTATGCCATGATATAACTCTAATTTTTATTGCTTAAGTCATTCCATGCTTGGTCCTAATAGGTGTAGTGTAATCCAACTTATTTGCCTTATATGCATCATGCCTTATGCCCTCCATGCTAGCTTGTTTTGGCTTCCTTCCATGCATGTTTTAGACTCATTTAAACATGTTCTAGGACTGTTTTGGGTTGCCTTGGTCACATGCTTCATGTTATACTTGTAGTACAAATGCTCTTGCTTGCCTCAAGCTTTGAGCACCATTGCATGCTTCATTTGTGTTGTGTACATGATTTGGCATCACTTAACATGACATTTCAGAGCATTTAGCATTGCCATGTTCCTACCTCAATCATGCTTTAAGTGCCTTTGAGTGTTATGCATTGTTGCCTAGTTTATGCCTTAGCTCGTATGCTTGCATGCCTAGGCCTTTGAGCCCTCGTATCAACATGTTTAGGTCCTTATTTTGACATACTTGAGCTCTGTCCATGCTTAGTTCATGCATTCGTGCCATGTATTGCATGCCTCCTTTGTAGTCCTTTTTACTAGCTTCATGCTTTAAGGACCCTAGCATGCCATACTTGTGTTGTTTGAATGATTTGGCATCATTTCTTACCTCATTTCAGTGCACTTAGTGTTGCTACACTTCCATGTTTTTCACTCTTTAAGTGTTCTTGAGAGTTGCACCTTAGTGCCTTAATTGGTGAGCCAATTGGCATGCATGCTTGTATGTGTTTTCGGTGCCTTCATTTTAGCATTATGGCCACTGTTTTGGCATGACCAAGGTCTGTCCATTTCGGTTTAAGTCCATTGAGTTTGTGGTTTGCATATTGTTGCATGCTTGGTGTATTGCATATTGTTGCCCCTGTTGCATTGCATTGTGCATGCATGCATTACATGGTGTTTAGAACCTTATGATTGCCTTGCATTGAGTATGCCATCCAGTTCTTAGTATCTAGCATTGTGTATGCCATGTTATCCCTTGCATTGTGTATGCTATGTTGTTAGTTGCATTGCGCATGCCATGTAGTTGTATGTTTGCATGCTAAGGTTGCATTACATTGCATTGAGCATGCCATGTTAAGTGTTGCATTGTGTTTGGAATAGGTGTTAGTCCAAACACGGGAAACGAGGGGCGTTTCATACTTAAAGTGATGAAACGTGCCTTAATTCTCGGTCGCCGACGCTCTTGATCATACATGATAGAGTTTTAGGCTTTCTGTGTTTACTTGTGCATTCATTTCCATATTGAATTGTGCAACTTCGCCTCTGGGCCATCATGCATTGAAATGCGCGATTGGTGGCCCGAGGGTTGAGAACCACACCCCCTTGAGTTCATGACATGATAGGGAGGGTGGTTGTGCACACATATCTTGCAAATACATTACCATACCCTTTCTTGCTCTCTGTACAGCAAATTGGAATTCAGCAGCAACAACTGGCCGGCCAACCAGAAAAACTAGCTAGTCGACCACTTTTCTAGTTTTTCAACAACCAAAAGTGGTCGGCAGGTGTCTGGAGAGACCAAAAGTGGTCGGCCACCCACCCATAGATTTCCCTAGGTGGAGTTTCATCTTTCTGGAGCTTGGTGCAGAATCTGAGGACAGATGAAAACAGAGGCAAATTGGGGCATCGCATTGGATTTCTGAACGAGGCGACCGGGCTTGCATGCATTCCTCTCCCTCTGAGGCTCCTGATTTACTGCTTTCCTTAACTGCCATGCTTAGATAGCTTGCTTTTGCTTTGGTTTGTACTTTAATTAGTTAATGCGTTAGCTATTCAATTCGTTTTGTAATAATTAGTTAACTAGGATTAGTTAATTAATTTGTTGTGTAATAATTAGTTTAATTTGCTTAGATTAGCTAGTTAGCTTCTTATTTGGTCCCTCGTTCGAGAGGGCGCATCATTGTAATAAGCGTGTGTGTTTGTGATGCATGTCTTCCAATCCCCATTTCTTTTTTCCTTTTACTTAACCGCTTACTGTAGACACCCCATTTTTGACCACCCTTAAGACTGGGGCACCTTCTTTTCAAATTGAATTTTATACATGTGTGTGTCTATTTATTTTAAGTGTGTATTTATTTCTTAGTTTTATTTTAGGTGTGTATGTATTTTAAGTGTGTATTTATTTTATGTGTGTATTTATTTTGGGTGTGTTTTATATATATTAATAAATATTTGATAAAACAAAATATGAATAAAAAAAAAAAGAAGAAGAAGAAGAAAAGAAAAATTGGATTCAACGGATATATGATAGATAATATCTTATCATTATTTGATAAAAAGGCTCATGGAGGGGAGACAAACATAATTGGAGTGGGCGGTGGAGGTAATAAAAAAAAAGAAGGGAAAGTTTATCCTCTATAAAGATCAAACATCACTAAGAAAGGGAGGGGGGGAGTGATATTGCAAAAAAACAAGAGAAAGGAGAAAAGAGGGGGATGACTAACTTCATATATACACGGCTTCACGGCTTTACAGGGAGAGGCATATAAGATATTGATAGCTTACAGGAACAAAAAAAATATATATATATATATTGATAGCTCTCTCTCTCTGGACCATCTCCCTCTGAGCAGCACTTGGCAACCCAGCTAAACGACCCAAACACTCATACACCAAACCCATCACCCTCTCTTCTCGGCAGTCCGAACCACCCACCTGCACTCCACCACACCAGCACACCCATCAACTTCATCACCACACTCACAGACCCATCACCCACACACAAACACACCCAAAACCCAACTCTCATCTCCCTCTCGGCACCTTCCTCCATCTCCCACCGGCAGCAGCAGCCACCCACGGCAACTCTGCCAATCCATACACCATCACCACCCCATCAACCAACCCAGCTCACCCTCCCCCACGACACACCCAAAAACTAGACCAACCTCTCTCTCTCACATCCCTTTCAAAGTTCTTGTGGAAAAATGCAGCTCCCCCGAAGGCTCAGTTCTTTAGCTGGTTAGCTTGGAAAGGGAGACTCAAAACAGCAGATTTTATACAAAGGATTGGAGCTATTCCTGTCAATGTCAGCCCCCTATGTGTATTTTGCAAAGCAGAGGTAGAAACCATCAATCATGTGTTGCTTTTATGCCCATTGGTATGGAAGTTATGGTCTGAGTTGGTAAACTGGTGGGAAGTGCAGTGGGTAACACCAGGTTCTGTGGTTATTTTGCTTAACTGGTGGTCAGGTATGAAATTAAGGAAAAAGGAGTTCAATATTTGGAAGGTGGTCCCTGTGGCCATGCTTTGGTCATTATGGAAACTTCGGAATGAATGCTTATTTAACAATGGTAATGCAGATTTTGCAAAGGTAGTAGAGCTATTGAAAGTAAGAATTGCATTATGGATCAAGGCATATGTTAAAGGGGCGCATTACACGGTGCATGATATTGTCGCAAATTTGAATCAGGTTAGATTTTGTCTGAGGGGTTGATTGGGGCTGGTTGAAATGGCTGTGCCTCTGGTTGATATGGGTGGAGTGTATGCTGCTACATGTGAATCTGCTCTGTTCTGTTTGCAGATGGGTGGAGTGTATGCTTGGGTGTTCTGTTATGCTAGTTGCTTAGGCCTGGGGAAGATCTGCTGCTGCTGTTATCATCTACAGAGGTGTTCGGTCTGTGAGTTCATTTGTAAGGTGTTTGGCCTGTGAGTTGATGCTGCTGGTTCATTTGCTGGTTGGTTAGTTGGTGCTGCTGGGTTCAAGATGGGTGGAGTGTTTTGCTTTGGTTTGGGTGGCTACAGAGTCCAGTTTGTGGGTATGCTGCTCACATCTGCACGTTTGGATGTGCTGAAGGTTGATCTGGTCTGCTCTTTGGATGCAGCAGCGTTAGGGGATGCTGGATGGATGAGTGGCTGGTCTGCTCTTTGGATGTGCTGAAGGTTGATCTGCTGGTTCAGTCCCTTTTCTCCCTTAGTCCTTGTTGGCCTTCACTGGCACCTGGATGGGGAAGTAACTCTACATGCATGTCTCTTTCAACCTCATTCCACACTTATCTTGTGATGGTCATCTCCTCCAAGCAACCTTTTGGAATAGGACGTATATGATTGGGTAATCTAATAGGGGGCTGCTAGGCTGCTTTGGTTTTGTTTTTGCAGATGGTTTAGTTTTTTAGGTCTCTTTCTCGTTGGTTCCTCACCAACTTCGGGGTGCTAGCAAATGATAGAATGGGTTTTTTGGTGCCAACCTAGTTGGGATCAAATAGGTCATTGTGATGCTCCTGCACTCCTCTTCTCTTTTTTGGTGTAATTCCTTCGTACCTTGTACTAGTTTTTTACATCAATAAAGTTTTCCTTTTGCTGATCAAAAAAAGCAGCCCACGGCAACCAAGCTCCACCAACCTCTCTCTCTCTCCCTCACTCTCGGCTACACCACAAACCCACCACCTCATATACCCACGGCAGCAAACCCATCACACAGCACACCACACACACAGCAGCAGCCACCCACAGCAGCAAACCAACCCAGCTACACACCCTCCATACCACCCTCTCCCTCCTAGCTCTCTCTCTATTCTCTATCCTCTCGGACCACCCAAACACACCTCTCTTCTCACTCTCTAACCAACCCAGCTACACACCCACTGCTGCCCTCGCACCACCATACCACCCTCTCCCTCCTAGCTCTTCTCTCTCTAAACTCACAAACCCACCCAGCCCATACACCAACTCACCACCCGACCACATACAACACACCCACTTCTCTTTCTCTCTCTAGAGACCCACTTGCACACCACCACCCCCACACACCCTACACCTGCAGCATACTCACCACACACACCACATCAAACATATACACCACTGCCGAACACACCCACCAACCTCTCTCTCTCATCCTCGGCAACACACTCACACACCCACCAACCTCTCTCTCTCATCCTCGGCATCAACCTGCTACACCCCACCAGCAGCACCACCACCACGACTACTCCACTGCCGAGCCACCATTAGCAGCTCACTGCCGAGCCACCACTAGCAGCCCACTACCGAGCTACCACCGGAAGCACCACCAACTACTCCGTTGCTACGCCGCCATTCCGCTAGCCGAGAGCTTCGATCCACTCCGAGATCCACTTCGCGCCAAGTTTGCACCTTCATATTGAGGTAAAGTTTCTTTTTTTTTATTATTTTATTTCAATCCCTGTGCATCTTTTTTTATTTTTCATTTCGATTTGGGACTGTTTTGGAATTGTTTTTCAACATAGAAACTATGTGATTTGAAGTTGTAAAAGTGGGGAGGGGTTCGCTAGCTTTCCTCATAATTCCAATCTCTTTAATTTCAGCACATTCGTATTTTATTTGGGGGCTGTTTAATTTATTTCAATAAGTTTGTTGTACATAGTTTGTTTGTGTTATATTAACCAATGAATCAATTAATCAATCTTGAATAACCACCTCTGCAATTTCCCTCCATTCTTTACTTATTAAAAAGTTATGAAAAAAGGAAGATTGTGATTCAAGTATAAGAAAGGAATTCTTCTATGCTGAATGGTTTAATTTCTTTGGAGGTTCACTACCCCAAATGTATACATGTTCTTATACTAAAGCACAATCTTTTATTTTTCATTTCTCTTTAATCATCAGTGTGTCTACTTTTAATTGACCCTTGGAAATCACCAAGGAAAGTGTCATCATCGCTTATTATCAAGTTTGGATTTCAAGTCATTTCGCTCACTATGGGTTTATCTGAGTCATTATCACTCTTTAGAGTTTGACCAGTCCTTGTTGCACATCTTGAGCTTGACTTGAAATCCCTAACTTGTAAATAAGTTCAACTTTTCCTTTGTAATTTCCCCCGAAGAATTTATCATCAATGTGTTTACTGTTAAGGGATTAATTGATCATTGGAAATCACCAAGGAAAGTGTCATTATCACTCATTATTAAGATTCAAGTCCTTATCGCTCACTATGGGTTTATCTGAGTCATTATCACTCTTCGGAGTTTGACCAGTCCTTGTTGCACATCTTGAGCTTGACTTGAAATCCCTAACTTGTACATTATCACTCATTATCAAGATTCAAGTCCTTATCACTCAAGTTTGGGTTTTTCTGAGTCATTATCACTCTTCGGAGTTTGACCAGTCCTTGTTGCACATCTTGAGTTTGACTTGAAATCCCTAACTTGTAAATAAGCTTGACTCTTCCTTTGTGATTTCCTCTGAAGAAAATAAGGTTTATTCGGGTTAAGTCGACACTGATTTTCCTTTATTGCATTTCAGACTTAGTGGATGTAAATATCACTTTTGCACAAACAGGAGAAAAGATAAAGAAATGGACAGGTAATAAAAAAGGCTAATAAAATTGGTTAAAATTGGATTACAACCCACCTAAAAAACCAATATGATTATTTGAATTCGGTCGGACGTTATACCGAATGTGTCAAGGCTTGCCTTATTGTAATAAATTAGACAGCCCCTTTCATTTTTTTTTATTCATTCGGTTTTGTAATAATTATTTATTCGGACACTTGGACATTCGGACCCTCCTGCGTGAGGGCGCATTTGGACATTCGGACCCTCCTGCGCGAGGGCGAACAAATTTGTAATAAGTGTGCGTGTGTGTGTGCATGTCTTCCAACCCCACGTCTTTCTCCCTTTTATTTCCCAGCTTATGATGGTTAGTTTAAGGACATCATGTTTAATTTAGCATACTCATGTTTGCATCCACTTGTATTGCATGCATAACAGTTCGGCTCATCATATTATTGCAAATGTCAAATTCAAACTCTTTACTTGGATACGTGCGCTATTACATGCCTTGAATTGACTCACATGCCATGTTAGTAGCCGAGCTTAGTAATTGCATATTGTATGTGTTGCATTAGTCATAATACATAGTTAGGATCATGCATTTTTCTCTAACTAGTTCTCTTTTTTTGGCTCGGAGTACGAGGTGAGTTTTTATGATTTAGCATATTGCATGTGATTGCTGTCATATCAAGCATACTAACATGAGGCTAATTGCTTAAGTGATAAACTGTTTGAATGCCTGTGGATGAAGGCTATTCACTGACATTGGGATACTTTGATTAATGTATATATGAGATCACTTTTTCAAGTGATACATATTCAAAACACTTTTTCAAAACAAACATCAAATCAAACATTCCAATTGTTCGTGAAATTAGTCTATACTTGTATGTTAGAGATAAAATAAGAACATATATTGTATATAAGAATCACATCATAATTAGTAGAGGCCGATCTTTGATCGGGTGAGTGGGGTGCTCATTATTGACCTTCCCCTCTCATACCTAAGTTCCCGAACCAAGACACTTTGGTAACGACGGACTAATGGCCTTTGGCACGAGTCACGGGTTTCCTAAATTTCCCATAAATATTTAGGTGGCGACTCTGAAATCTGGCAAAGCAGTCCATTTTTGGCATTTGATTCAAACATCGATTTTCCAAAAACAATTGCCGGATTTGGACTCTTTTTGTGTTTCCACTGTTTCACATTGCACTTGTGAAATCAGATTCAGAACCAACACACAAGTGGAGTCCGAACTGTATGGGCTATTTCATTCTTCCGAAAGGGGGCGCGAAAAGCCGAGCTACACTTACGATGGTTAGTTTTAGGGCATATTTCATTTAGCATACCTTATGCTTCGCATGCGTGCATCATTCATCTGTATTGCATGGACCGGGCTCGGCGCATCATACTAACTGTATTGTATTTCAATTCCAATTTGAAGACATGTACCAAGTTGCATTTCACATGACATTCTAGAATAGCCGAGCCTATTTTAGTTGCATTTCCGCATGTGTTGCATTAGCCATCTTAACATGAACTAGGATCATGCATTGATTTCTAACTAGTTCTTTGTTTTGGCTCGGAGTACACTGTGAGTGTTTACGCTTTAGCGTATTGCATGTATGTTAATGTTGCCATGAAAGCATGCTTACCATGAGGCTAACTGTTTAGTTGAAATAACTGCCTGAATGCCTGTGGGTGAAGGTTGGATTACTTGAATTGGAACAATTCATTGAAATTTGCATTTTAGCCTACTTACGAGTAGCAAACTTCAAACCATTTTCCAAACAAACGGATATGCGATGCTTTGTTCCAAATTAGGCGATCTAGTCTATACTTGTTTGCTGTGCGCATCACATAGTAAGATTAGCTAATTAACTAGAATAAGAACATATGTGTTTTCAAAAACAAGATATCATGCTTAGTACAGGCCGATCTTTGATCGGGCGAGCGGGGGTGTTCATTAAATGACCTTCCCCAATCGTACCCAAGTTCCCGAGCCGAGACAACTTTGGTGATGACGGACACGTGGCCTTAGGCATGAGTCAGGGTTTCCTAAATTCCCCCAAAATAAAATATTTAGGTGGCGACTCTGTATCTGGAAAAGTAGTTCATATTTGGTACTTCTTTATTAAAAATCAGTTTTCCAAAACGATTTTCCGGATTTGGACTCTTTGGTGATTTATCGGCCTCACATCGCACATTGTGAGATTAGATTCAGAACCGTGACATTTGAGTCCGAACTGTGGTAAGCCCAATGAACAGAACGGAATCCCGTGCCATCTCTTCGCGCGCGAATTGCCGAGACGTTCGGGGCGCGTCCACATATGCAACAACAAGTAAAATACAAATAGATTCGAGATGTGCAACAGGGACAAACGTCTCATCATAGTCAACGCTTTCTACTTGTGTATAACCTTGAGCAACCAACCTAGCTTTGTTCCTAACAACTGTACCATTTTCATCAGATTTATTTTTAAATCTCCATTTGGTACCTATTACATTCATATCTTTAGGTCTAGAAAGAAGACTCCAAACTTTGTTACGTTCAAATTGACCTAATTCTTCATGCATTGCATAAACCCAACTATCATATAGTAAGGTCACTTTTACATTTTTAGGTTCAATTAATGAAACATAACACATATGAGATACCTTCTCCCAAATTTGTTTTCAAGCTTTCATTCGGTTTGAGACATTCCCAATCACTTGTTGTATCGGATGATTCAGCTTCACCCTTATTGATGGCTTCAAGATAGGACTGGTAGTGACCTGAGTAGTAGTGGTGATGTCTCTTTGTGCACTTTTGGATTGGGGCTTGCCATAGGAGTTGGTTCTTGTTTGCCTTCTTGAGTTTTGCCTTGTGTTTCTCTTTGACTTTGTGGGGCCATATCAAGAATTTGAGTCACAATCTTCTTCCTCATGTAGAGATACAATTGGGGTACTTGTGTCATCTATAACCACATTGATAGATTCCATTATAGATAAAGTATGAAGATTATAGACATGGAAGGCTCTACTCGTGGTTGAATACCCTAGAAAAGTACCTTCATCACTACGGAAGTTAAATTTTCCAAAAGGCTCTCTATCTTTGAAAATATAATATTTACTCCCAAAATTTTTGAAGTATTTTACATTAGATTTCAACCCTTCCACAGTTCATATGGAGTTTGTAATGTGCCAGGCCTTAAATACACATGATTCACCACATAAACAACGGTATTTAAGGCTTCAGCCCAAAATTTGGGAGGAACCTTCTTACTAAGGAGCATGACCCTAGCCATTTCTTGAACAACCCTGTTTTTCCTTTCAACAATTTCATTTTGCTGGGGTAATGGGTGCAAAAAATTCATGCTTAATGCTATGCATATCACAAAAATTCAAAAATGAGTTATTTTCAAATTCACGACCATGATCAGTTCGGATTCTTATGATACGCCCGATAGAAACGCCCTGCTTATTTTGGATTTTAAGGACTATGGATTTGAAAGCATCAAACGTATAAGATTTTGCTTTTAAAGAATTCACTCATGTGAAACAAGAATAATCATCAACAGTTAAAAAAATATATCTTTTACCTCAAATACTTTTAGTCCGAGTGGGTCCTATAAGATCTATATGAACAAGCTCAAGAGGACACTTGGTTGTTAAGCTATTCACCTTCTTGTGAGGGGCTCGAGTTTGCTTCCCCAATTGACATGGCCCACACACTTGGTTTACAGTCGTACTCATTTTGGGTACTCATCTCACAATCTCTTTGTTGGCTATCCTTGTTCGGTCTTTGAAATTCATATGACCTAATGGCTAATGCCATAAGTCTAGATTACTCATGATGGACGAGTGATAAGTGAGATCATTAGTAGTAACAATCTCATAGTAGTTGTCAGATGTGTGAACCATGCATAACAGTATTTCCTTTTTTGTCCAAAAATTGACATTTATTTTTTGAAAATAGTACGTCATGATGTGAGTTATACATTTGACTAATACTTAAAAGATTAGTTTTAAGGTCGTCAACAAGCAATACATTCTCTAGATTTGGAAGACCAGGGACACTTATAAAACCCTTACCAATGACTCTAGAGGTGCCACCATCTCCAAAGGTAACAATTCCTCCTTCATATTTCTCAAGAGATGTGAAGTAGGATTTGTCACTTGACATGTGATGACAGCACCCACTGTTAAGATACTACATGTGCGAGGCACATGCTTTTAGTGTAGTGTGAACAACAAAACAAGTTAGGTCACTCTTTCTTACCCATAACTTTTTGGTCTTCACAGAAGGGGGACTAGCATTCTTGGTAAATGCTTAGCGTTGTGAATACCATTATGAATCCTGGTATTACGCCTTGATATGTAAGGTTGTCTCCTAACCGATGAAGCATTTGAATTTCTAACTTTTTGGGAGATTCTACCAAATAACTCAAAACAATAAGGGAAAATGTGGCCATACCTACCACAATGATGACAAATCAAATAGGTTTTTGTGGGAGCCGAATAAATGGCTAAATCGGAAGGGGCATATTTTAGTAGATTGACATTAACCGGCTGCATCCTGCAGACATTAACCGGCTGCATCCTGCAAGACTAGGATGAGCCGAATACGATACGTAAGCCGATTAAGAAAGGATCTTTGAGGCCGAATAGAAGAACGGGTAATGATTGAAAAGTAGGCCCAGGCCCCGAGGCCTTAGAAGGAACATATATAAATAAAGAAGCAGCATTCTTGGAAAGGTATGTAAGAATCACTTCACTAAACTTAGTAAACAAGCTTTCTTGAGTATAAGAACTGACTTGCCCGTTGGAGTGCTAACCCCGGCACCCCCGACCGGAGTGTTTGTCCTTGCAGGTGACTAGTTGAGGATCAAGAGCGTCTCCCAGGATCTGAAGAGTATTTCCAAAACCACTTCCCCACAATTGGCGCCGTCTGTGGAATACTCAAGTACATCCATGGAAGGCGTGACGCAAGATCCTCCGATAGCCACCAACGAGACTACACAGAGAGACGACATCACTCCGGCAAATATGCTCGGGAAGGAAACCATTGCTGCGAGACGCGCTTTGAATTTTGACTCGCCAACGACTTCAGCGCAGGAGACGATGCAAGCCATCATAGAACAAGCTAAGCAGAATGAACAAAGGCTGGAAAATATGATCGCAGAAAACGAACGCCTCCGTCAAGATTTGGCCCTGGAAGTAGCAAAATCCAAAGAAGCGCGCGCCAAGACCCCGAACGACCTCTGAGGACAGGTAGACAACGACCTCGAGCTCGACCAAGGGAAACCGATAGCGACTCCAACTCATTATCCACGGAGCATAACAAGGGACGCTCAGACACTTCCAGCTCCTCTGAAAAAAGTCCACACACAAGGAACAAGCGCAGAAGAAGCAGTTCAGACGAAGAGGATCGGCATGATCCTTTTATCCGACGAATTGCGAGGGCGGCCCTGCCCAAGAAGTTCAAAGCTCCATCATTCACTCTCTACGATGAAAAATCAGACCCCACTGATCATATACGTCACTACAAGCAGGCCATGACGTTGCATGCAGACAATGAAGCCCTCATGTGCCGAATATTCCCCAGTAGCTTGGGGCCATTAGCTGTAGTGGTATTACAAGCTGGAGCCGGCTTCGATCAAAAGTTTCCATCAATTACAAAAATCCTTCAGGGCCAGGTTCATCACCAACGAGGTACAGCCGAAACAGGCCGACTCTCTCTGGGCTATGCAAATCCAACCAGGAGAAACGCTGAGAGCATATTCGGCGCGATATTGGGAGTGCTTCAATCTCGTTGACGACGCTTGCAACGACTCCATGGCCGTCACCGCCTTCAAAATGGGACTACATCCTGACAGTGCTCTTCGCAACTCCTTGACCAGAAGACCCCCAAAACAGTCTGGGCGTTGATGAAGAAAGTCGAAGAGTATTGCAAAGTGGAAGACGATGCCTTGAGGATTAAAGCCAGACAAGTGTCCACCAAACCGGCACCTCCTGAAATTGCTCAACCGATAAGTTCCGTGCCACCTCTGAGCCCTGAGCCGCGACAACGTGCTAAACGAGACAAAAGGTGGGACTCTCGCCGATCGAGTGATCAATGCCCCCACCCAACGAATGAACAATTGCAAGTCGACAGCAGACGCTCGAGGCGCGCCGACAAAAAGTACACGGAACTGTTAGAGCCAATCACCGCGGTAATGATCAAAATCCAACACCTTCCATTCTTCAAATGGCCGTCAAAGATGGTAGGGCCACCGATACACGACGAAGGACCGGAGGTGCGAATATCACAAAGATCACAGCCACGAAACAGAGAGTTGCTACGCATTAAAAGATCACCTGGAAGAACCGGTGCAAGACGGCCGACTGCAGCAGTATGTGAAACAGGGAAAGCCAACCAAGGCATTAGCATTGAGCAGGACTCTCCCCCACTTGGCGTGATCCATGTAATTTACAGCCTGCCTACACCCCCAGCCATGCACACAATTCGATCGCATCCAGCTCCGACAATTGCCTTCAACGACTCCGACCTCAATGACGCAACGGCTTCCCACATTGATCCGTTGATCATTGGATTACACATAAACCGGTTCATCATTGAACGAATTCTCATAGACCCAGGGAGTAGTTCAGAAGTCATGTACTACCAAACTTTCATCAAGCTCGGCCTCAACGAGTCGGATCTATCTCCGGCGCCTCACCCACTGTTCGGCTTTAAAACGAATCCCGAATATCCATTGGGCAAGGTCACATTACCTGTTCGAGCGGGTTCCAGAACGGTCGAAGCGGAATTCCTGGTCGTGAAGCTCCCTCGCCGTATAATGCCATCATGGGAAGAACCTGGCTACATATCATGAAGGCCGTCCCAAGCACCTACCATCAGATCCTGCATTTCCCAACAGCCTACGGCATTGAAGAAATACGTGGTTCTCCCTAATCGGCACAAGCAGAGTTCTGATGAAAACCCTATCACTGACCCGATCTGTGGGCTCCGATACCTGTAAATATATTTCGCCTCTACGATACGAACAATTTTTCCTCATCGCTCAAAATCATATGTCAATTCCCAGTGGGGCACTCGCTAGGATTGGCCAAATTAAGTCTCCGGATTCAGAGCGCCCTTCGTGGATATCACGATTGGCCAAATCAAGTCTCCGGATTCGGAGCCCCCTTTGGCGCATGACACCTTAGGGCCGATTAAGTCTCCGGATTCGGAGCCCCCTTTGGCGCATGACGCCTTAAGGCTGATTAAGTCTCCGGATTCAGAGCGCCCTTCGTGGATATCACGATTGGCCAAATCAAGTCTCCGGATTCGGAGCGCCCTTCGTGGATATCACGATCGGCCAAATCAAGTCTCCGGATTCGGAGCCCCCTTTGGCGCATGACGCCTTAAGGCCGATTAAGTCTCCGGATTCGGAGCGCCCTTCGTGGATATCACGATTGGCCAAATCAAGTCTCCGGATTCGGAGCGCCCTTCGTGGATATCACGATCGGCCAAATCAAGTCTTCGGATTCGGAGCCCCCTTTGGCGCATGACGCCTTAGGGCCGATTAAGTCTCCGGATTCGGAGCACCCTTCGTGGATATCACGATTGGCCAAATTCAAGTCTCCGGATTCGGAGCGCCCTTCGTGGATATCACGATCGGCCAAATCAAGTCTCCGGATTCAGAGCCCCCTTTGGCGCATGATGCCTTAGGGCCGATTAAGTCTCTGGATTCGGAGCGCCCTTTGTGGATATCACGATCGGCCAAATCAAGTCTTCGGATTCGGAGCCCCCTTTGGCGCATGACGCCTTAGGGCCGATTAAGTCTCCGGATTCGGAGCGCCCTTCGTGGATATCACGATCGGCCAAATCAAGTCTCCGGATTCGGAGCCCCCTTTGGCGCCATGACGCCTTAGGGGCGATTAAGTCTCCGAATTTGGAGCCCCCTTTGGCGCATGACGCCTTAGGGCCGATTAAGTCTCCGGATTCGGA
>JAPPVO010006241.1:0-23788 GCA_030407325.1 Camellia japonica | reverse complement strand
TTAGGCTCTTATATATGATTGCCTAATCAAATTGATTAAGGCTAAGTAATTGTATTTAATTAATTAGTTTGATCTAATCATTCTGATCCAAATCAATTTTTAATAAATTTTACCATAGGCTCTAAAAATCACACTTAATACAATGGTGCAGACAATTTCAGTTTTTGTAACCTGTACGGTCTTCAATTTCAAATTATAGTAGTAAGTTGAACAGATTTTCCTACGGTGAACAGATAGAAATTCAAAAACACATATAATCATATAATTAGCATTCAAAATCATATCAAACTCATAATTATAAGCATAATTAGGATTAATTAGCATAACACGGGACATGGTTATCACAAGCATAGTTCACAGCAAACAAAAGATCAAGACGAGTTATAGTTAAGTATTAAAGAGCACCAACAATGCTTCAGTAAAGAGAAGGATTAGAAAATGGGATATCAGGAGAGGAATTAATATGTTTGAGAGCCATAGGAGAGGAATAAGATTTACAGTCAGACATGCCAGCTTTGGCAAGGATCTCAGTAGCATATTTGTGCTGAGAGAGGAAATATCATTGAGAGGAAGAAGTGATTGGAATGCCAAGAAAATAGTTGATAAACCCAAGTTCTTTCATGGCAAAAGTGGAGTGCATTTGCTTAACAAGTTAAGCAATAGAAGAAGAGACACTACCAATTAAAAGAACTCTAACAGTTGCCTTTTTAGCCATAGGACTAAATGTCTCATGAAAATCAATGCCCTCTGTTTGGTGGAAACCCTTAGCAACCAAACTGGCCTTATATCGTACAATAGTGCCATCTTGATTTTTCTTGATTTTGTACACCCATTTAGAACCAATAGCAGATTTGCTCGAAGGTAATGGCATAAATGACCATGTGGATTGTCTTTGTAAGGCTTGAAACTCATTCAGCATTGTAGCTTGCCATTAAGAAGATTAAACTGCTTCTTTGTAACAAGATGGTTCTATGGAATCAGTGGATGCTAAGAAACAAGTGGACACTAACTTGGTCTTAGACTTGGTAAGCATAGGATGGTTATTTTGGAAAGGCATGCTAAGAGGCAAATCTATAGAAATAGAGGAAATAGGGATAGAAGAAGGAGAAATAGTGAAAGAAGCTGGGAAAGAGGAGACATGCGCTGCAGAAATAGGAGGGACATGTGCTACAGGAATAGGAGAGACATGTGCTACAGCAGAGGTAGAAATAGGGACTACAGAAGTTGCAACTGTAGGTATTGCAGATGCAGGAACTGGTGGAATTGCAAAAAAACCTACACCTGTAGGTACTACAGATGTAGGAACTGTAGGGACTGCAGAAAAATCAAAAGTGGTTGATGACAGAAGGTGTAAGGAAGGACTAGTTGGAGGCCAGAAGAAAGTGTGAAGTTGAAATAAAGTATGAGCTGGAACATTAGCATAGAAAGAAGAGTCCTGAAAAGAAAAAGTGGTTTCATCAAATAGAACATGCCTAGAAACACAAAGTCAACCACTGGACACATCAAGACATCTATAGCCCTTTGTAGAAGGCTGATACCCAAGAAAAACACAAGGAATTGATCTTTGTTGAAGTTTGTATATGGTATAGGGTCGAAGCCAAGGAATAGCACCTACATCCAAAAACCTTCAAAAAATCATAATCAAGAGACTGTTTAAACAATACTTCAAAAGGAGTGAGATTGTCAAGCTTAGAAGTAGGATGCCGGTTAATGAGAAAAACATAAGCAGCAAGAGCATCAAACCAAAATTGTATGGGAAGAGAAGACTGATGCATAAGAGTGATAGTGGTTTCAATTAAGTGTCTATACTTCCTCTCAGCCACTCCATTTTGAGCAGGGGGTATGTGGACCAGTGAGCTGATGTTCAATACCCTTAGTTTTAAGAAAATTCTGAAATTTAGTAGCCAAATATTCTCCCCCATTATCACTTCTTAGAATTTTATGTTTGGTGTGAAACTTTGCTTCCATAAAAGCTTTAAATTTAACAAACTTGGAGAAAACTTCACTCTTGTAAGATAAAGGAAATAACCATATAAATTTGCTAAAGTCATCAATGAAAAAGACATAGTATTTATAGTTTGAAAGAGAAGCAGCAAATGGTCCCCATACATTAGAATGGATTAGAGCTAAAGGTTTATTTACAGATGAATTAGAAAGACTAAATGACAACCTATGACTCTTAGACACATAACAATGTGTGCACAATTTATTTGTAGCAACAGTAGTAGCAATAGTAGGTAAATGATGCTGAGAAACAAGATAGTGCAACTTTTTGGATGAAGGATGTCCTAATCTAAAATGCCAAAGAGAATCAATATGAGCAGTAGCAATAGTGGAAAAATGAAGACAGATTGCAGGCCTAGAATCAAATGAAGAAATATATGAAGCTGGTATATGATAAAGACCATTAGAATGGCATCCTTTATAAAGAACCTTCTTGGTAACCTTGTCCTGTATAACAAAATAATCAATATCAAAAGTAATGGTGCACTTGTTGTCAACAATCAATTGATGAACAAAAAGAAGATTTGAAGAAATAGAAGGAACATGTAACAAATTGTTAAGTGTGAAGGGCATAGTTAGGGTAGGAAGAATGCCATTACAAGTATGATGAATAGGCAATGTAGAACCATCTCTCACAGTGACTTGATCAGGACCATGATAAGGTTGATAGGTACTCAAATTATTGAGATCATTAGTGAAGTGATTTGTAGCAGCAGAATCTAAGAACCAAGCAAAACTATCTTGAGAAGCAGTAGGAGAAGTATGATCAGAATTGGTTGATGATGATGCAACATAAGCCCTGGAATAAGACCTAAACACAAGAGAAGAAGAAGGTGAAGGTGCTTGAAAAGTTGAGTCCAATCTATGCCTCCATTCCAAAGCTAAATGATTAGGCTTTCCACAAATTTGACATAACAAAGGTCCAATAGTAGAGATACTAGAGGACTGATTTTGAGAAGATGTTTTGCCTCCATCTCTGTTCTGAGAAAATCTGTTGTCATTGTCATTGTTTCGACCTCTAAATGAGCCATGGCCTCAATATCCCCATCTTTGAGATCCTCTGAAACCACCTCTATAATTTCCTCGTGTAGCAGCATAAGCAAAAGAAAGGTCAAAGGCCTGTGTTTGCTTAAGAGAGGTTTCAACATGAATGGGTTCTGAGCACAGTAAAGCAAATAATAGAGATAGGATCAGATCTAGCTCGAATAGTGGTTATTAGACAAACCATTTAAAGTGAGCAATAGTAAATCCTCATCTTCAAGTAGTGAACCAACCAAACTCAATTGATCAGAAACAGTCTTGATTTGATTCAAATAGTCTTCCATAGTAAGATTCTTCTTTGTAATATGATTGAGTTTGTTCTTTAACTGACGTATATGAGATCGAGAAAGGGATGTAAATTGAGTGGCTAGTGTAATCTATACCACTAAACTTGTACCACAATGCAAAACAGAAGTGAAGATAGATAGTGATAACGTAGCATTAATACAACTTAACAAATGTGCATCAATGGTGATCCAATGAGTATATGCAGGGTTTGGAATAGGATTACCATTTGCATCACTAACTGTGAAAGGAGGACAAAGTTCTGAACCATTAACATAGCCTACAAGCTTTGTAGCTCTTAGTATATTCTGAAATTGACTCTTCCAAATGATATAATTTGTTGAATCAAGCTTGGTTGGAACAAGTGAGTTTAGATTTGAAATAAGAAGAGTGAGATTGGAAGGTATCACAAAAATGTGTGAAGAAACTGTAGAAGATGATGTAGATGCGATTGCTATAGCAGCTTATTGCAGGTTTGCCGCCATTATTGTGTCTTGTTGAAGATACAATGCTCAGAGGAGCTTTCTAGGCTCTGATACCATAAAAGAATTTGAAGAAGATCATTTTTATTTCCATAATATTCCAATCAATACAACTGTGTCTCTTTATACAATCACTGTAATTGCCTAACTCAATACATCAACTAACTAACCATGTTATGTTTATATAACTTCCTAACAGATTCTTCTAACCACCACAAGTGGATTGTAACCTCCTCAACTTCATACATGTCCTCACCCCTTGAGCATTAGCCGCAGATGGCTTGACCAACTCCTTGAGCTAGGGCTGGGGCTTGTTCTACAACTGGTGTAGCTCTGTTCTTGACTTAGGTTGAGACTTTGCCTGTGACTCTGTCTTGAGCTATGGCTTAACAAAATCTTCAACATGAAATGCTAGTATGTAGTTCCCACTTCGGCCTGTGGTTAGAAGTAACCCTGATAATACTTTCATTTTGGATAGCATTTGCTTAGAATCATCTCTCAAAAGAGCTTGAAGTTGTCTAGATATGAGGTAATTTGGGTTCAATTAGATTGGGTTCGGCTGGGTAAGAGATATCTTGGATTATTTATTAAAAGAAAAAAAAAAAAACACACACACACACACACAAAAGAGGCCCGAAGAACTTTCATTCATCGTGCTCTCGAAGGAACAATAATACTAGTCATGAGATAAATATAGTTGACTTAACTTTTTCTAAGAGGGTGGGAGATAAAGTTGTCGTCATCCACATTAGAAGCTCTTGAAAATTCTATCAGGTACAAACTTATTATTGTTTTGAGCAATTTTTTTACTAACTTTTTCATCTTAATTTAGTATTTTAAATTCTTCAATTTTTAAAGGGGTTTTTTTTTTTTTTATTTCAAAATAAATCACTGGGCAATGACAAAAGCTAATTGAAAATGCTACATTTTTGAAGTAGAGCTTAAAAACTTAAATTTTGCAAAATAATATAAATGAAATCATACTTATTAATATCTATCATCTATTTTCAATAGATATGCTAATTTAAACTTCTCAAATCATCAATGAAGCAAAATTTTATTTTGATATAAAAAAAACATATAGATAATATATACTGATTGTTTCTATTTTAATAACATTGAAAACTAGATTAGCATGGTCTTGAGGGTTGAAAAAATACATAAAGGGTTTTATTTTGCCAAGGATTGTATAAAAAAAAAAAAAAAAAAAAAGCCAAAATCTCAAAATGTGCAATATGTTATCAGAATTAGTACTTTAGATGATGTTATCAATTTTTCCTTACAAATCCTTTAATAACTCACTATATATAGTTTTTCTTTCAAATAAAAAATAGATTCTAAATTTTGGTGCAGTGGACTCAAATCAATAGCCAATGTGCTCAAAAGAGTTTTGATTGACAAATGACAATCCAATTAGCACAAGGTGTTCAAAAACATATAAATAAATTCAAAGGTGACAATTCATAATTCAAGGAGCCTAGAGTGTTGAAAAATATATTTTAGAGGTGACAAATGGAAAATTAAAAAATGCTTACATTACATATATGAAAATAAAAATAAAAATAAAAACTTGAGGGGTTACCCTCACGCGAACGTTGCGTTGCCTATGGTCATCCGTTCACTATGCTCAATTTCATTAATCAGAGAACCACTTAAAATACGGTGATGTTTTATAAAACTATTGAATAATTTTTGAAAAATTAATATATGAAAACAATGTGATACTAGGACCATATGAATGCTGTGAAGATATATATCTTTTTCATGTTGTTATGCCATCAGTTTCAATTATTATCGGTTAAAGCTGGAATAGATAGAGAGAGTTATGCTTTTTAAAGACTTTTCAATTGTGTTTAGATCATAAATTATGAATTTTTTATATTATCATCTAACCACCACAAGTGGATTGTAACCTCCTCAACTTCATACATGTCCTCATCCCTTGAACATTAGCCGCAGATGGCTTGACCAACTCCTTGAGCTAGAGCTGGGGCTTGTTCTACAACTGGTGTAGCTCTGTTCTTGACGTAGGTTGAGACTTTGCTTGTGACTCTGTCTTGAGCTGTGGCTTAACAAAATCTTTAACATGAAATGCTTTACTTTGGTATGTAGTTCCCACTTCAGCCTGTGGTTAGAAGTAACCTTGATAATACTTTCATTTTGCATAGCATTTGCTTAGAATCATCTCTCAAAAGAGCTTGAAGTTGTCTAGATATGAGGTAATTTGGGTTCAATTAGATTGGGTTCGGTTGGGTAAGAGATATCTTGGATTATTGATTAAACAAAAAAAACTCACACACAAGAGGCCTGAAGAACTTTCATTCATCGTGCTCTCGAAGGAACAATAATACTAGTCATGAGATAGATATAGTTGACTTTACTTTTTCCAAGGGGGTGGGAGATAAAGTTGTCGTCATCCACAATAGAAGAGAAAATTCTATCAGGTACAAATTTATTATTGTTTTGAGCAATTTTTTTATTAACTTTTTCATCTTAATTTAGTATTTTAAATTCTTCGATTTTTAAAGAGGTTTTTTTTTTTTTTTTTTTAATTTGAAAATAAATCACTGGGCTATGACAAAAGCTAATTTAATTGAAAAGGTTTGGCAAAGACGAAAAATCGATTAAAAAATGCTACATTTTTTAAGTAGAGCTTAAAAACTTAAATTTTACAAAATAATATAAATGAAATCATACTTATTAATATCTATAATATATTTTCAATAGATACGCTAATTTAAACTTCTCAAATCATCAATAAAGCAAAATTTTATTTTGATATAAAAAAACATATAGATAATATATACCGATTGTTTCTATTTTGATAACATTGAAAACTAGATTAGCATGGTCTTGAGGGTTGAAAAAATACAGAAAGGGTTTTATTTTGCCAAGGATTGTCTAAAAAAAAAAAAAAAAAAAAACCAAAATCTCAAAATGTGCAATATGTTATCAGAATTAGTACTTTAGGGTCATGTTTGATTCACAAAACTAATAGTGAAGTATTAATAATCCTATTAAATTAGTGTGACATTGACTATCCAATTGGATTAATATCCATTGGATTAATAATCCCACCCCTACCTCATTACTAATAATCCTACAAATTTGTTGGATTAATTATCCATTGGATTAATAATCCTAAACCAAAATGTTAAAACAAACATAGGATAATTGGGCCCACGGATTAATAATCCCAATCCCATGCTCTAATCCACCCAATCAAACATGCCCGATGTTATCAATTTTGCCATACAAATCCTTTAATAACTCACTATATATAGTTTATTTATTTTTTTAAAATAAAAAAAATAGATTCTAAATTTTGGTGCAGTGGACTCAAATCAATAGCCAATGTGTTCAAAAAATTTTTATTGACAAATGACAATCCAATTAGCACAAGGTGTTCAAAAACATATAAATAAATTCAAAGGTGACAATTGATAATTCAAGGAGCCTAGAGTGTTGAAAAATATATTTTAGAGGTGACAAATGGAAAATCAAATATGCATACATTATATATATGAAAATAAAAATAAAAATAAAAACTTGAGGGGTTACCCTCACACGAACGTTGCGTTGCCTATGGTCATCCGTTCACTTTGCTCAATTTCATTAATCAGAGAACCACTTAAAATACGGTGATGTTTTATAAAACTATTGAATAATTTTTGAAAAATTAATATATGAAAACAATGTGATACTAGGACCATATGAATGCTGTGAAGATATATATCTTTTTCATGTTGTTATGCCATCAGTTTCAATTATTATCGGTTAAAGCTGGAATAGATAGAGAGAGTTATGCTTTTTAAAGACTTTTCAATTGTGTTTAGATCATAAATTATGAATTTTTTATATTATCATCTAACCACCACAAGTGGATTGTAACCTCCTCAACTTCATACATGTCCTCATCCCTTGAACATTAGCCGCAGATGGCTTGACCAACTCCTTGAGCTAGAGCTGGGGCTTGTTCTACAACTGGTGTAGCTCTGTTCTTGACGTAGGTTGAGACTTTGCTTGTGACTCTGTCTTGAGCTGTGGCTTAACAAAATCTTTAACATGAAATGCTTTACTTTGGTATGTAGTTCCCACTTCAGCCTGTGGTTAGAAGTAACCTTGATAATACTTTCATTTTGCATAGCATTTGCTTAGAATCATCTCTCAAAAGAGCTTGAAGTTGTCTAGATATGAGGTAATTTGGGTTCAATTAGATTGGGTTCGGTTGGGTAAGAGATATCTTGGATTATTGATTAAACAAAAAAAACTCACACACAAGAGGCCTGAAGAACTTTCATTCATCGTGCTCTCGAAGGAACAATAATACTAGTCATGAGATAGATATAGTTGACTTTACTTTTTCCAAGGGGGTGGGAGATAAAGTTGTCGTCATCCACAATAGAAGAGAAAATTCTATCAGGTACAAATTTATTATTGTTTTGAGCAATTTTTTTATTAACTTTTTCATCTTAATTTAGTATTTTAAATTCTTCGATTTTTAAAGAGGTTTTTTTTTTTTTTTTTTAATTTGAAAATAAATCACTGGGCTATGACAAAAGCTAATTTAATTGAAAAGGTTTGGCAAAGACGAAAAATCGATTAAAAAATGCTACATTTTTTAAGTAGAGCTTAAAAACTTAAATTTTACAAAATAATATAAATGAAATCATACTTATTAATATCTATAATATATTTTCAATAGATACGCTAATTTAAACTTCTCAAATCATCAATAAAGCAAAATTTTATTTTGATATAAAAAAACATATAGATAATATATACCGATTGTTTCTATTTTGATAACATTGAAAACTAGATTAGCATGGTCTTGAGGGTTGAAAAAATACAGAAAGGGTTTTATTTTGCCAAGGATTGTCTAAAAAAAAAAAAAAAACCAAAATCTCAAAATGTGCAATATGTTATCAGAATTAGTACTTTAGGGTCATGTTTGATTCACAAAACTAATAGTGAAGTATTAATAATCCTATTAAATTAGTGTGACATTGACTATCCAATTGGATTAATATCCATTGGATTAATAATCCCACCCCTACCTCATTACTAATAATCCTACAAATTTGTTGGATTAATTATCCATTGGATTAATAATCCCACCCCTACCTCATTACTAATAATCCTACAAATTTGTTGGATTAATTATCCATTGGATTAATAATCCTAAACCAAAATGTTAAAACAAACATAGGATAATTGGGCCCACGGATTAATAATCCCAATCCCATGCTCTAATCCACCCAATCAAACATGCCCGATGTTATCAATTTTGCCATACAAATCCTTTAATAACTCACTATATATAGTTTATTTATTTTTTTAAAATAAAAAAAATAGATTCTAAATTTTGGTGCAGTGGACTCAAATCAATAGCCAATGTGTTCAAAAAATTTTTATTGACAAATGACAATCCAATTAGCACAAGGTGTTCAAAAACATATAAATAAATTCAAAGGTGACAATTGATAATTCAAGGAGCCTAGAGTGTTGAAAAATATATTTTAGAGGTGACAAATGGAAAATCAAATATGCATACATTATATATATGAAAATAAAAATAAAATAAAAACTTGAGGGTGTTACCCTCACACGAACGTTGCGTTGCCTATGGTCATCCGTTCACTTTGCTCAATTTCATTAATCAGATAATCACTTAAAATACGGTGATGTTTTATATAACTATTGAATAATTTTTGAAAAATTAATATATGAAAACAATGTGATACTAGGACCATATGAATGCTGTGAAGATATATATCTTTTTCATGTTGTTATGCCATCAGTTTCAATTAGCATCCGTTAAAGCTGGAATAGATAGAGAGAGATGAGTTATGCTTTTCAAAGACTTTTAAATTGTGTTTAGATAGTAAATTATGAATTTTTTATATTATCATCTCAACCTATGGAGGAGAGCTTAGGCCTCCGAAACAAAAACAAAAATCCTGGTGTGGTGGGAGGCCACCATGTTACAACTTACAATTAATTGATTGACGCTTCATGTACGTAAGAGTTGTTTACTCTTTATTTGTTTATTTATTTATTTTTAGAAAGGTTAGTGTTTACCCTTTGCGCACGGCGGAATCAGGAAATTAAATTAGGAAGAATATTTATTAATTATATATTTTTTTATAATTAAAAATAAGAAGGTAATAATAATTTTTGAATTAATATTAAGTATAAAAAATTAAATAAATTGTTATAAAAGTATTTCACATAAAATTTTACAGTTAATTTCGGATAAAATCGAAAAGAAAGTATTGCGTGTAACTAGTATATCGTGGACAATGTAAAAAATTCATATATTTAAGTCGTAAAATAAATTATATAATGGTATGATAAATCAATTTTTTACAAAATTTGAGTAAAAATTTCATATAATAGTGATATCACGTTATTATTGACATATGATATTACCAACCAATAGTAAAGCAAGGATGAACTCCACATGCAAATATAACTAACATTCTAGTAATTTTTACATATATATATAATGAAATTAATTATATTCGCATATCAATAATGATGGATATTACATTTATATTGAGATTTTTTCACAAAATTTTCATACATAAAAACATAATTTGTTGTAATCACTTCATTTTCAATAAAACAATCACTATTGTTTTCATAAAGTTAAAAATGCCCTTAATAATTGAAAAATCTAGAAACCTCCTAGATGTTGATTTGTGATTATGTATCAATTTTAAGCAGAATAAAACAATCCCAATCAAACAATCAAGAGAAAGAGACACAAAGATTTTACGTGGAAAAATCACAATTGGACACCTTCCAATTGTGATAAAAAAACCACGGGCAACAGCCACAAGAACAATCCACTAAGAAGATTTAAAGGAATTACACAGGTATACTCTCAATTATCTAGCGAATTCACAACACCTAATTGAACCAACCTCTATGTGCCTCTTCCAACCTCATCTTCAGCACGGAATTGTCTTTCTGATGAGCCACTCCGGATTCCACCAAAGCTTCAGGCTCGAATTCTTCAGAATTCACAACTGAAGAACAACTCTCTCTTTTGTGTATAACAAACAAACCTTTGATATACTCTCTTTAAACCATGAGTTGAATACTCAATAAAACATCAAAGAAAAAATCAAAATATCCCCAGATATAAACCTTTAAGAACCAAAAAGAAGATCTGGAGGACTTCAATGAATTACTTAGTTTTGGGAGAAAACCAAGTATTTATAGAGAACCAAAAGTAATCCAAGATTGGGAAGAAAACAAACTCCTTGAGAAATCCGGATTCTGAGGCTCGCTCGAGCGAAGCTTTCCTGGCTCGAGCGAGGAGAGTAATTTTCATGATTTCTACTAGTGCCTTGGCTCGAGCGACGGATCCTTGGCTCGAGCGAGGAATACACATCTTCAGGTTTTTGTATGGACGCAATCCTTGGCTCGAGCGAGCATTCCTTGGCTCGAGCGAGAAAGTCTTAGCTCGAGCGAGCACTCCTTGGCTCGAGCGAGCAACGGCTGATATGCAATTTTGAATGCAATTTTGAATTTTGCTTCGGCCGCGAGCTGACCGGTCAGCTCGACCCCCGTAATAATCAGCGAAGTGGCAATCTTGAAAGCATTAACATCATAAACTTCTCCGCAAAGCTCGATTCGGGTTGGATTCGCATCTAATAAACTCATAGCCTCACTGAAATAAAAATGCGAATAAAATTACAACTCAAAAGAGTTTTGTCAAACGGGATTGCCAAGAATAAAAACCTAACAATATTTTATTCTAAATATTATTTTTGTTAAAAATTTTATTTATATACATATAAAAAAAAAAATGAAAAATTCATAAGGACATGTGACCCCCCTAATCCCACGTCGCTCCACCAAATTCATAATATTGGAAAGTATGAAATATTTTAATTCGTACAAATTCTAGGCATTTTAGGAGCATAATTGCATAATTGATACAATTAGACAACAAAATAAACACTTAAAAAAAGTATGTTCCCAGTTCATTCTCTAATCATATCACTCACACACACACACACATATATATATATATAAGTAGTGTTTTTTTTTCTTTTTTAAGTAGTATATTCTAAGAATTTACTTTTTTTTCTAAAAAAATTACATCAGCATGTATATCTTATTTACATATAGATTCTACGCAAATCTAAACTCAATTTGAATTATACTAACTTTACCTATTTTATATGGATTCTATTTGACAAATATTTTTTCCATATATTTTTGATAGATAATTCACAAACTCAATACTAATTTTGTCTTTTACGTTTTTCTTTTTAATTCTTTCAAAGGTATTACTATTTTTTTTTTTAATGTTAAATTGCCTCTTCTTCTTCTTCTTCTTCTTCTTCTTCTTCTTCTTTATTTATTTATTTTATTTATTTTATTATTATTTTTGGCTTATTTTCCTGTATATTGTTCTATACCCAATACCAATTCTATATTATTCTATATTATGGATTTGTTGTTTAAATTTTATAGTGATTCTATATATGAAATTATATTTTTTTCCTATATTATTTTATATAATTACAACTCGCACGAGGAAAAACTTGCACAATAATGATACTCTCTAAGAATCTCTAAAGTTTGGATTTACCACTCGAGATACTTTTTTAATTGTTGAATAGTAAGTTCTTTTATGTTTTAACATCATGTTACATATGATTAATCACTTCACACACTGAGATGTATCTATCGTTTGGATATTCTCATTATTTTATTTTTTTTTGGTTTAGATATTATTATGTGATTCTTTCTTGGTTAGTCATTGTTAAATTTCTTTTATATATAGTTAATATTTTAATGAAATTAAGAATGTTTATTTTACAATATTATAATTTAATACATATAATATAAAATCATTATATGATAATCCAATTACAATATATTTATACTTAATTTTTTCAATAAATTGTATATAGTTATTGTTTCTACATATTTTTGTTTTCTAAATAAATATAAAAAATTAAATAATTAGAATTACTTTTAATTTTATGTTACTAATTCTTTTTTTAATTTAACTATTATTTTTAATATGAAAATGAGAATTTATTTTTGAGAAAATTAGTGAAACATCTCTCTCCAACTTTGTATAGTAAGAGAGGTCCAAGATATTTTTTTTATTAGCTAAGGTCTCTCAACATTTTCACAGAAAAATTCGACTCAGAGAAATTTTGCCTAGCATGAAGAAATTTCACCCGACTCAAAGAAATTCCGACCCCAACCCAGAGAAATTGGTATGATCGTAGAGAAATTTTGAAATTTCTCTGAGTCAGGGCCAAATTTCTTTGTAGAAATGTTGAGACCTTAACTACTATAAAAATATTGTATGTCATTTATCTTATAAAATATTAATATCAGAGACCTTAAAAACATTTCCCCTTTATTTTACTATCTTATAATTTAATATAGACAATACAAAATTATTATATTATAATTACACTTTTATAATACGATAGAACTAAAATTGTTACGACTCCATTCCGCCCCCAACAGAATGATGTCGTGATGGCTAGTAATCTTAGATTATCAAAGGCCAACGTGCAAAGATTCACACATATAGAGTATAAATATGGAGCATACATGTGCGGAAGCAATAAATTTAAATATAATTAGTCCATAAGAGTTGTGCATAGATTAAATGAAATAACATACATTGAGATACATAAATATTAACATGGTTTTACAACTTGGATACAAAAGACAATAAGCTTGTACATGAACATCCATATATTACATCTTGATCAAAAGGCTTCTCAAGCCCAAACAAACAAAAGAAAGGATCTACAAAACTAAGAAGCATAATCTTCAAAATGATATCAAAACATGAACCCAAAACATTTTCCAAATAAAGCTTAGGCAACATCACCTTCTTGTTCATCACCTATATATATATATATATATATAAGGGAGAGGGGTGAGTTGAAAACTCAGTAAATGATGTAAGTAATAAATGTTTGAATGAATGATATCCGAGATTTTATCGAAACAATATATATCATAGCTTGTGACAAAATTAAAGGATGAACTAAGTTCATCAATTAAAGACTTTCAAAACTTCAAGGGATGTTTACTAACATCTACATAATATAAAGGATGAACATTCATTGACAAAACAAAAGAATAACCGACCCGGAATCAATTAGACAAGCCTACCCGTCGGTGGCAAAGGAGATATCCCAAACAAAGGTACTCGTATTAAAGTCCCCTAGCACACAAGAACCTTTCAAGAATGTCATCAAAATAAACATAATACTTGATACAAAACTAAAGGATAATCATTCATGCTTTATCAAATACTTTTCAAAACAAAGCAGAGCTTTTATCAAAACATTATAACATAACTTTATTAAAAATACCACTCAAAATAGCTCTTCGACTGAGGGGAATTAAGACAAGATCCAAGACCTACAAATACATGGTAAATCCCTTTGAATGCACTTCAAAAAGATAAGAAGAGATGCTCAAAGATGGTTATGCAATACACTCCCAAAACAAGCTTCAAATGGGTAAAACATATCTCGACATTTCTCTCCAAAACCAAGTTAAAACAAAGCAAAACATGAGCTAGAAGTTAAATCAACGTTTTTTTTTATCTTTGAAAAACATGATGGGTACAAACTAAGTCTTGGAATGGATGCACAGAGATGAGCTGGGCCAAAATGGCCTAGTTGGGTGAATTCAGGAGATCTTAGCCAAGGTCCTACACCTCTTGGTTGAGGTGTGGTCTCCTTAGCCGAGATGTGGGCTGCTAGTCGAAATGCTACAAGGTGTCGGCCTAGGTGTGAAGTGGTCGGCCTAGTGTGCGTGCAAGGAAGACTAAAGTGCAAGTGATCATGCAAAGTAGGCCAAGGAAAGATGTAATGCTTGGCCTGGGTGTGGAAGCTGGACAAGAGTGGTTCTCAGTGACCACACTTAGGGAATAATGAAATCTGGAAACCTGGGTTTCCCTTGAAGAGCATGAAGAACATGAGAGCTAAAATCACAAGTTCTTATTCGAAATCTGGGATTTCATGATATGAGTTTAAAAACATGGACCTAGGTACCCATACTTGAAGGTTTCATGAAAACAAACACAAAAACATAGAATTTGTTACAAACTTTTGGATCAAAACATGGTTATTCTTTTAAGAATACAAGAACATCACTTTCTCTTTCTAAAATAAAAATTTAAATCAATGCATGACTCATGAATCATTCTAGATCATGCAATGTGATTAGATTAACACAAAGAACAACAAAAGTAGATCAAGAATCTAACCTCAAAACCAATGTTTTCAAACCTAGTCGGACCGGTCAAACCAGTGACCTGACCTAGTTCCGGTCTGGATGACCCTTCAAACCTGGACTATGCTCAAAACCGGCTTAGAATTTGAAAATCAGAAAAACCGCCAGTTCAACCAGAATAACTGGTGAACTGGTCACGAGTCAGCATAAGAACCGGTCGGGTTTGAAGAATTGAAGTTTCTTAAAAAAATATGTTGTGCAGAGGGCTTGAACATGAAACCAAGTGCATAAAAAACAAGTACTCAAACCATTAAGCCGTCAACACAATTGTTGACAATGTAATAAGGATATATATACTATATATTCAATATTACCTTATGGACATGCCTTGACAAGACAAGCCTCCGGCAAACCGCTCAGGAATAGCAGATGGCAAACACGGTGTCCTAGGCGCACCAATGCAAATGCAATGCAAAGAAACACACAAGTGTAGTCAAAACCAGATATCATGAGTTCGAGTCAAGTTCTCTAAATCCCCAGCAGAGTCGCCAGAAACTGTAACAAGCCCGCGGGGGACCTCGCTACAGTTCGGACTCGATTTCGTGTCACGGTTCTTAATCTTGAACCAAAGAGTCCAAATCCGGCAAATCGTTTTTGAAAACAGATTTTTGAAAGAAGTGCCAAACATGGACTGCTTTGCCAGATACAGAGTCGCCACCTAAATATTTTATTTTGGGAAATTTAGGAAACCCTGACTCGTGCCTAAGGCCACGTGTCCGTCATCACCAAAGTTGCCTCGGCTCGGGAACTTGGGTACGATTGGGAAAGGTCACTTCGTGAGCACCCCCGCTCGCCCGGTCAAAGACCGGCCTCTACTAACCATGATATCTTTCTTTGAAAACATTGTGAGTTCTTATCCCGGTTATTAGCCTAGATTACTATGTGATGCTCGCAGCAAACAAGTATAGACTGAGTCGTCTGAATTGGAACAAAACATTTCATGTTTGTTTGTTTGAAAATGGTTTGATGGTGCTACCCGCAGGTAGGCTAAGACGTGGATTTGCCACCCTCAGGTGGGCTTAGAAAACAATGGTTTTGCCACTATCTAGTGGGCTTAAAACAAACAGTCAATGTATTGTCCCATCCAAGTAACTCAGCCTCCACCCACAGGCATTCAAGGCAGTTATATCATATAAGCATATAGTCTCATGGTAAGTATGCTATTCATGGCAACACTCACACGCATGCAAGGATGCTAAAGCATAAAACTCACCGAGTACTCCGAGCCAAAGCAGAAAACCGATTAGAAATTATGCATGATCCTAATTATACAGAAATGCCTAATGCAACACATACAATAATGCAACTATAGCAGGCTCGACTATTCTAAACATGGCATGTGGAATGCTACAGCTATCACGTATTCAACTTGGAATTGAAGTACAATGCAGTTTGTATGATGCGCGAGCCCGGTGCGTGCAAAACAGATGAATGATGCAAACATGCTGTCATACTGTATGCTAATTGAAATATGCCCTAATCTAACCATCATAAGCGGATAAATAAAAGGGAAAAAAGACGTGGGGTTGGAAGACATACATCACTCGCCACACTTATTACAATTATGCCCTCGCACAGAGGGTCCGAATAAATAATACAGTCCGAAATGAAAGAATAATACAGTCCGAAATACTACAGTTCGAATAAATATACAAATTCCTAATTAATTAACAAATTAAACTAAGAAAGCTGTAAACTGGCATGCAAGCCAGGAGCTGCCTCGACTCTGCTCCGGATAATGAAGTTGCATGTTTTGGGCTATTTTGCGAGAAATCCAATGGGATGCCCAATTTAGCCTCTGTTTGCAATGTTTTCGAAATGCGTGCCAGACTTCGAAAAGTTGTTGATTCTTCATTTTGCTGCAACAGAGAGCAGAAAAGGGGCATAGCAATGTATTTCACAAATATATGCATGCCTCGATCCTCGTGCCACCAATCACGCATTTCGATGCATGATGGCCGGGGAGTCGGATTGCACAACTCAATATAGGATGAATGCAGATGAATGCTACAACAAACCTAACCCCATCATGGGTAATCCGGAGTGTCGGTGACTTGGGAATTGAGACCCGTTCCGTCACTCGGAGTACGAAACGGCCTCGTTTCCCGTGCCCGGGCTAACTCCTATCCCGAACACGATGCAATATGCATGATATGCATGAATGCAACTAAAATACAATCCTAGCATGCACAATGCTATGAAAATGAGATGCCTCGAAATGCGTGCACACGGGCACGCAACCGAGGCGATGATCCTAAGGCATGAAATGGCATACGCAATGCAAATTGGACTTACACCAAACGAGTGGACCTCAGCCACACTTACATAAGAGGCCGACGGATGAAAATGAAGTGCCTCGAAATGCGTGCACACGGGCACGCAACCGAGGCAATGGCATACGAAATGCAATGAGACTAAAATGACATACAGAATGCAAAATGGACTTACACTAACATGGGTGGGACCTCAGCCACACTCACATAAGAAGCCGTCGGATGAAAATGAAGCGCCTCGAAATACGTGCATACGGGCGCGCAAACCGAGGCAATGGCATACGGAATGCAATGAGACTAAAATGACATACAGAATGAAAATGGAGTTACACTAACATGGGTGGACTCAGCCACACTCACATAAGAAGCCGTCGGATGAAAATGAAGCCTCGAAATGCGTGCACACGGGCGCGCAAACCGAGGCGAGGGCGTAAGGCATGAAATGATGAAATATGATATGCAACATGCAAATGAAATTTCAGCACTCACAAATGATGCAAAAGTCCCGAAAGGTGGGGAAATGACACCCAAATGCACGGAATGGTCCGAAATGCGATATTAAGTGCGGAATGGCCTATAGCCATGCAATGCATGCATAATATGGACATGGAATGAAAATACAGTAGCAAGGCAGCCCCAAGACAAGCATTTTTCAGTCACAAAAAGGGCTAAATAGCAAGCATAGATAGGGGAACAATAGCATGCAAAATACGGGCCAAGAGAGGGGTATTGAAGCAAGTGATACATACGATGCCAAATGGAAAAGTACCCTTCTACAACACTGATGAGGGACTAAAAATATGAACATTTTAAGTAGATGACATCCCCCAACTCAGTATGCAAACATGCTAAAAATGCCATGCAAGATTGAGGATACATAGGGCTATAAATGAGGTACCCCAAATTCATCAAACCAGCAAAGACCCTTAATTAAATATGTCAAGATACAAAATATGACTCTTTCAAGTTCTGATGATGGCCGAAAACAGAATCTAGATAAGCTTAAAAAAGCATGCAAAAATGGGGCCAAAGAGGGGTATAAAGACAAGTATAACATGGAGACCCAATAAGGTTGATCCATTCTACAATGTTGTAGAGGGACACAAAATAAGCTTACTCACAGTTCATGACATGCTCCAAAAGACTACATGTAGGCCAAACAAATCATGCAAATTTACGGTAAATTGGAGGTTGTGAAGCAAGTGCATGATAGAGAGGCCAAACAGGGTTGAGCCTTCTTCAATGTTGAAGAGGGCGCTCAAATAGGCCCACTTACAGTTTACATTATGCTCGAAAACAGATCACTCATAGGCCAAAGAAATCATGCAAGATTAAGGCATACCAAGGGGTATTGAAACAAGTGCAAGATAGTGATCTCAAATAGGGTTGAACCCTTCAAAAAACATGTAAAATGGCTCAAAATAATGCCCCTTTCAGTTAGGGTCGGAGCTCAAAACAACAAGACAATAGGCTAGAAGAATGGTGCAAAAAAAGAGTACAAAAGGGGGAAATGGCAACTTACCCTTGTAGACAAGTCTTGGCTGCCTTCTTGGACCAAATTTGTTGCCTCTTAGCTTCTGGAAAGCAGCTCCAAGTGTTGGAATGGAGGAGTGTGGAGGTCTTGTGCTAGGGGTTGATGTAGAAATGGTGCAAGAAAATGACTTTGGAGCTTGGAAATGGAGAGAAAATGGAAGGTGGAAGGTATGGAACTCTCCCAAAATGTGTCTAACAATGTCCAACCCCCATCCAAGAAGCCAAGCCTCTCCTTTATAGAGGAGAGGCATCAAAAATATCTCCAAGACCTCTCTAATTCTCCATACACGTGTATGGAGGATGGTCCAATTGGAAATCAACTGGCACAGCTGGAATACACTGAGGGAGAGGAAAATGGCCGGCCAGCTCACAGGGGCAAAAAGGTCATTTCACAAAAGGGTGGCCGGCCAGCTAGATTTTCTGGCTGGCAGCTAGTTAAAAAAAATTCCGGGAAGAAGGGCTGCCGGTGGGTGGTAGGGAAGTCCAAATGTGGCCATTCAAGTGTCCAAACTTGAAGCCCCGGAAGTTAGCTTTCCAATGGCGCAAACCTTGCATCAAAATGCCTCCTGTGGAAAAAGTTATGCCCGTTTCCGTGAAGCCGCGCAGATTTCGGTTCAACCGGAGTGATGCCTTACTTCAATCAAGCATATCTCCTCCGTCCGGAATTGAATTTAGGAGATTTCTTGAGTGAAAAATGAAGCCCGGGAGTAAGATTTCTAACGATGGTGGCCTCATACTTTAATTCCTCTTGTGCAAAGAGTTACGCCCGTTTCGGTGAAGCGCGCAGACTTTTCTCCTTCCCGGATCCACTTTCAAAGAGGTTTCAAAATGGACAAAAGAATTACTGCCGGCCATGTGTGTTTTAGGGTCCTCTCCATGTGTGTACAACACAAATATGTGGTTTTGGGCTCGAAGAAAATGGCCCTAGGGTGTTCAACATTAGCCCGGATGAGTGAAAAAACGGGGCGCGGGGGCGCGGAAGAGCATAACGGTTGATGAGACATTGCTAGCCTCCCACCCTCAGTGATCTTCCTGGGGAATAAAACAGAGGTACCTGCCAAAAATGAACAAAAATCGATGCAAAACGAATGCTCGGGGCCAAAACACGCAGTTCGGGGTCCCGAAAATAGGCTGTTAAGCACCGAAAGTGGCATTCGGCCACGAAGTGGGTATTAAGACCCAGTGTCCTCGTTATGATAAAACAGAGGTACCTGCCAAAAATGAACGAAAACCGATGCAAAACGAATGCTCGGGGCCAAAACACGCAGTTCGGGGTCCCGAAAACGGCCGTTAAGCACCGAAAGTGGTGTTTGGCCACGAAGTGGGTATCTAAGACCCCAGTGTCCCTCGTTAGGGAGTAAATGAGATGGATGCCAAGAACCGGAGGAATCGGAGATGGTTGGGTGGTCCAAACCGAGGCACACGGCCTGACGGCTCCGAAAACCGGGAACCGGGCTCCGAAATGGGCAAAATGGCCTACGGCCACGAAATGTAGCCCACGGCCACTGAGAGATGGTCTACGGGACCTCTCCCTCTCCTCAGGAAAGAAAACATAGAAAACGAGCTGGTTCGCAAACCGAGGCAAGGCACAGAAGAGGGTTCGGAAGTCCGGAGGCAGGGCGCACGGCCGCGACTCTGAGACTTCTGAACAAGCACAATATGCACATATCACCGAGCGCTCAATCGGTGACGTCTGAGTCTTAAGGTCGGTCAAAAATGGGGTGTCTACAGTTGCCCTCTTTGACAGAACTCGAAGTCACAAGTGACGGGAGTGAATGTCAAAGCCCAGAGACGACCCATTTTGACAAGGCCGAAGACTTAGACAATCATACAAGATAAACAGAGATATGTGCCCGCAGGCGTGCCCGCAGGCAGGGGCAAAATGCAAATGATATGTAGGGAGATTTTGGTAATTGGACTTATACGCTACGCGAAGCCGGCTTGACAATTGGACTTATACGCTACGCGAAGCCGGTTTGAAAATTGGACTTACCGCTACGCGAAGCGCGAAGCCGGTTTGAAGATTGGACTTATACGCTAAGCGAAGCCGGTTTGAAGATTGGACTTACAGCCACGCGAAGCCGGTTTGACGATTGGACTTATACGCTAAGCGAAGCGGTTTGACATTGGACTTACACGCTACGCGAAGCCGGTTTGACGATTGGACTTATACGCTAAGCGAAGCCGGTTTTTGACGATTGGACTTACACGCTACAGCGAAGCCGGTTTGACATTGGACTTATACGCTACGCGAAGCCGGTTTCACAATTGGACTTACACGCTACGCGAAGCCGGTTTGGAAGATTGGACTTACACGCTACGCGAAGCCGGTTTGAAAATTGGACTTACACGCTAAGCGAAGCCGGTCTGAAGATTGGACTTACACGCTACGCGAAGCCGGTCTGAAGATTGGACTTATACGTTAAGCGAAGCCGGTTTTGAAGATTGGACTTACACGCTACGCGAAGCCGGTTTGAAGATTGGACTTATACGCTAAGCGAAGCCGGTTTTGAAGATTGGACTTACACGCTACGCGAAGCCGGTTTGAAGATTGGACTTACACGCTAAGCGAAGCCGATCTGAAGATTGGACTTATACGCTAAGCGAAGCCGGTTTGAAGATTGGACTTACACGCTAAGCGAAGCCGGTTTGAAGATTGGACTTACACGCTAAGCGAAGCCGGTTTGAAAATTGGACTTACACGCTAAGCGAAGCCGGTTTGGTTTGAAGATTGGACTTATACGCTAAGCGAAGCCGGTTTGAAGATTGGACTTACACGCTAAGCGAAGCCGGTCTGAAGATTGGACTTACACGCTAAGCGAAGCCGGTTATCACTCAGGATCATGCAAAGAGAGCTGTAATGAAGCAATTATGCGAAATAAATGCAACATTTTAAGCGAAAGCTAGGCAAGAAGTAAACTCGAGACAAATTACATCTCGTGCAGAAGGAATGTAAGAAAAATTATGCAATGCTCATTGCGTCTCACGCGGAGAAGGCTAAAGCGACTACCGAGAATACCGTAGTCTCACAAAGACATCTCTCTGCGTATCACACACAGAGAGGAAGAAGGTAAGTTTCTCAGCGTATCACACGCAAGAGAAGAAAGGTGAACCTCTTAGCATATCACATGCAAGAGAGGAAAGGGTCGTCTATCAGCGTATCACACGCGAGAGGAGGAAGGGTCGTCTCTCAGCGTATCACACGCAAGAGAGGAAAAGATAGAAACGGGTAAACAATGGTGTAACCAACAGGCGTATCTCAACGTATTTCATACGGAGAGAGGGAAGGTTTTAACCGGGGAAACAATGGTGTAACCAACAGGCGTATCTCAACGTATTTCATACGGAGAGAGGGAAGGTTTTAACCGGGTGAACAATGGTGTGAGTGTGTGTGATTGATACACAAAGTAGGCAAAGCGAGTGTGTGATAGATACACTATTTGAGCAAAGTGTAATTGATGTACAAAAGGTGAAGTGAGCAAAGTGTGATGGATACACAAAAGACAAGCACAAAGTGTGATAGATGCACTAAGTGAATAAGTGTGATGGATACACAATAGGTGAACACGAAGTGTGATAGATGCACTAAGTGAATAAGTGTGATGGATACACAATAGGTGAACACGAAGTGTGATAGATGCACTAAGTGAATAAGTGTGATGGATATACTAAAAGTGAATGAAGTGTGTTAGATACACTGAGTGAAGCAAGTAAAGTGTGATTGATACACTAAGTGAATGATCTCAAATGGAACTTCTTCGAATGAACCGTACATACAATATCATGCATGACTGAGAAAGAAACTTGACAGGTACAATGCATTACAATGCATGATGCTTAAGGAAAGCGATAAATGGACAAAACGGCGCTTTAGAAAGCGCCTCATGAGGTGAGTGGCGGTGAACCGCTCTACTCTGATGGGGATCTCCCCTCGTGCTCTTCGAACACTTACCTTCAACTCACAGTACAAAGGTTCTGGAATGCTAACAAGTAATAACATCTGCATGTAGGAGCTACGGATGCCACTTGTTCTTCCTGATCATACTCACAACTTTCCTATTCTCCAACGGGGTGACAGACGTAGGTTGGTTCAGTATCCAGAATTGAGGTGCATACACGCTATCTCAACCTATGGGGCTTCCATACAGATTTCAAGCCGAGGGCACGCCCTGGGTATTTAAACCAGACTTAGTCTCGGAAATTCACGAACCTTTGCGTTCTAGGCAACAGCCATTCGAACTCTAGTTCCACCGTCGCAGTTGGTCTTCTAGGAACTCATTGCAAACACGGCAAGATGTCCCTGGCACGAAACGGTACTCGAGGAAGCACTTCTGATCGCCATTTTGGCTTGGGAGACTTGATCTTGAGCTTGAGGTAGAGGCACACTCATACTTCGGAGCATTGGCAAGGCCTGAAGAGGTACACACGGGATGCAATCTCGGAACTTACTGAAGTTGGAACAAAACTCAGATGCCGACATTTTCCTTTTTGCTTTTGCTTTGCAGTCCGGAACCATTATAGCTTCAGATAGGTCCTGGTTTCACTGTTCTCATATGACCTGGGTTGAACCCTGCAGTTTTCTGAAAGAACAAATTCTGTTTTGCACAAATGTGGAGAACGGCACGCACTTATTAGCACAAAACGATTTTATTTTTTGAAAATGAGAACGGATTCTCAACCAGGTATTAAGCTACAACTGACCACAAGCAAAACAACTCAACAAGAAAAACGGTAAACGACCTAAACACAAGAGACACGCTCGGGATGAAATGAGACAAACGAAAAGACACGACACTCAGACGTGCACAGGGAGCCTGTTTCACCGGTAGTGTTTTCCACCCTTTCTCACTTGTGATTCTCACATCATTG
>JAPPVO010006240.1:0-24456 GCA_030407325.1 Camellia japonica | reverse complement strand
CATGGAACGTGAACACTTGAAACGCTACTTTCAATAAACTATGCTTTGAGTTGCTCAATTATTGTACTTTCTTTTCGAGAATAAAAACATTTGTCATCTCTTTGGTGCAATATAATTTTGACATTATATTTCCAGTCATATATATATGGTGTCTCAATGATGTTCTGTTCTAGAACCTCAGCCAGACCGAGCCTTCAAAGCCTCAGCCAGACTGAGCATCAAAAGCCTCAGCCAGACTGAGCACCAAAAGCCTCGGCCAGACCGAGCACTTCCAAAGCCTCAGCCAGACTGCACTTCCAAAGCCTCAGCCAGACTGAGCATCAAAAGCCTCAGCCAGACTGAGCACCAAAAGCCTCGGCCAGACCGAGCACTTCCAAAGCCTCAGCCAGACTGAGCACTTCCAAAGCCTCAGCCAGACTGAGCATCAAAAGCCTCAGCCAGACTGAGCACCAAAAGCCTCGGCCAGACCGAGCACTTCCAAAGCCTCAGCCAGACTGAGCACTTCCAAAGCCTCAGCCAGACTGAGCACCAAAAGCCTCAGCCAGACTGAGCACAAAAGCCTCAGCCAGACCGAGCACTTCCAAAGCCTCAGCCAGACTGAGCACTTCAAAGCCTCAGCCAGACTGAGCACTCAAAGCCCAGCCAGACTGAGCACTCCAAAGCCCCAGCCACCAGACTGAGCACTTCCAAAGCCTCAACCATGACGAGCGCTCCTCAACCAGACTGAATGCCACCAATGCAGGTCCAGAATGCCTTACTTAAACCTCAATTCCACCATCAGTGACATTCCATAATTATATCCTTAATAAGACCTACAATGCGCATCAAGGAGTTCCTTACTTTCCTTTGACAGCCACAATTCCAGATCAAAGTTTTTACACTACCCTTTACTTAGTCAAATTCCCAAGATGTTCTCATATGTTTCATTTACTAATAGGATTACTTCCTCCACCATCCAGCGTGAATTTTTATACAAGTCCCATGTCATACTTTGCATTGACGATTTATCCAAGTCCAACTTCACTCTACATTAAGGATTCCTTTACTCTACTTCACATTCAACTCTTACACAAGTCCTATTTCAACATTACTTTGAACTTCACTGAATTTTCATACAACTCCCATTTTGCTCTGCATTCAGTTTCTATCTAATTCAGCCCCACCCCCCCTTTTAAGTTTTTATACAAGTCCAGTCTCACTATGCATAAAGGAACTTTTAACTTTACTCAACATTGGATTTTTATTATACCTCTGTATGACTTATACATACGCAAACACAATTGAATCACAAAAACTCAAAGGATATTTTATTCATTCAGAAATGTGTACATCAGTCCACTACAATACTTCAAAAAAAAAAAAAAAAAAACAGTTACAATGTGTATACAAAACCAAAACAAAACACTACTTCAATTCACTCCTCATCCTCGCTGGAGACCAGATCTGCTTCTTCAATTCCTTCATCCAGGGGAGTCTGGGCCACGTCATCCTCCCCAATTGTGACACTACTCAGGTCAAGCTCTGGGAACAGCTCTTCAGCCCTACGTTTGAACATCTTCCACCCGCTGTCCCAGTACTCGGCCATTTCGTGCTTATAAAGGTCTGATTGTTGGAAGCTTTCAATGACTTCAGCCTCAGATCTCCCCCCAGCAGTCGCCCTTGATGGGCCAGCCCCACCAGACTCCTCCCTGGCCAAGCTGGCGGCGACCGCAGCATCAACTGCCATCTGAAATTCAGGCGATCCTTTGAATTGATCAACTGCTGCGATGCACAGATCAGGGTAGGCAGCCCTTTCAGAGGCTGCCTTCGCCCTTTCTTCATCCAGCTCTTTCTGTAGGATCGCCTTCTCAGAAGAAGCTTTGGCCCTCTCAGCTTCCAACTCCTTTTGCAGAGCCCCCCTCTCAACCGTCGCCCTTCCTCTCTCTACCTCTAACTCTTTACGCATATTTTCTCTCTGCTCCATTGCTTTGGCACGCTCTCCCTCCAGCTCCTTTTGCAGAGCGTCCACCTTCACATCCACCTCATCCTTCTGCCTGACCAACTCTTCATTGTTGATCATCGCTTCTTCGTGGCGTTCGACTGCGACGGCGCAAGCTTCTGGGCCTCCTCCACCTTCTTCCGCTCGCCAGCCAGTTGGAACTCGAGCGACACAACCTGGCGGCGTGTGTTCTCCAGCTCCACCTTGGCCGCTTGCAGATCGGCGTGAGCACTCTCCCAGCCTGCACTCGCCTTCCTCAACTTTGTGAGCTCAGTCTTGGTTTCCTCCGCCTTCAGTTTGGCAGCCGCCGCCTTCCTCAGAAGGGCCCCTGCCAAGGTGGTTACCTCCATTTGAGCGGAGCATAACCCCCTCAGCAGGTCGGCCTCATTGAATTTGGACGCCGAGCGCAGAGCCGACTCCTCCACAATCTTCACCAGGCGGTCTGCTCCTGCCCTGGCTGGCCCCTCTTCTCCTTCTAACCGCCCAGCCACCGCACGGACGTGATACATTGCTGTGGCAAGACTAACTCCTCCTTCCTGGGGACCAGAGCCCTTTTGGGTCTGTTGCCCCACACTTGGCTCTGCGCCAGTTACCCCAACCCCCACTTGTACTGATGGGCCAACCTCCACAACCTCCAACCTTGGGGTAACCCCCACCGCTTCTGGGGCATCTTTGACCACAGAGGTCTCCACCACGCCTGGAGCGACCTTGGCCTTTTTGGACCCAGGCTCCTTTGCACCCTCATCTGGTGCACTCCTCTTCTTTTTCTTCTTCTTCAGAGCTTCCCCCTCCCTCCTGGCTTGTTCTTTCACAGGATCGACTGGGGGTGGTCGTGGCTCAAAAGTGCCTAAGTCCTTCCCCCCCAGTAGCCTTGGCGCGCGGTCGGATCCTCTCCCGTGCGATCGGTTGAGCCGGTCGGCCTTCTTGCGCCTCCTTAAATTTTTTGGCTTTGGCTAGGATGGCCCGATCCTCTGCCTCCTGAGCTGCCCTCCTTGCCTCCAACTCTGCTCGGTCGAGGTCCGCACCGATCGGCAGTGGCCCCAATCCCGACTCAAACAACGCCGACGGCTGAACCAGCTCGTCCCATTTGACATTCTCTCTCTCCCTCCACTCCTTCACCTTCTTTACCCTCTCCTCCGCCGCTGCCCCCAGTCTCGCCTCCATCGACCTGATGGGCACCTTCCAGATGGTGCGAACCCCAGGCCCCCCATTGGCAGACACATAGAACCATCTTGGTCGCCACCCCTTTATTGACGATGGCAGACCCGCCACCAACCCCTTCCCCATTGCTGCCTGCAAGGTGACCCATGTCTCTTGTTGTCCTGAGGCCTTATAGCAGGCGAAAAATTCATCCGCTGTCATGGCCTGCCCTCCATTTGCCTTCGGCCATGCACTTGCGCAAGATAGCAAAATCTTCCACGCATTGGGCATTAGTTGCCCTGGTGCTACCTCCAAGCGGTTGAGCACGTCCACCACGATTTGCGGCAGTGGCAGCCTCAGTCCACCCTTTAGAGCTTCCTCATAGAGGGAAAACTCTCCTGGCCTGGCGTCCGACGGCCTTTCCGTCGATGTCGGCAGCGATAGCTCCACCTCCGCAGGGATCTGGTACTTTTCACGGATCACCTCCAACTCCGCCGCCGTAATCGTGGACTTGTCAGCCTTCGTGTGCCAGTGGTCTGGTTCCACCTGGCTGATTGGTTTTGGCGCTGCTACTATGGTGGAACCATGGGATCGCACCACCGGCTCCCCCACCCTCTCTGACCTATATTGCGCCGCTAACTCCTCAGCATCGTCGTCTCCAAGGGGGTCTACCCTCACATTCACAGCTCCTTCTTGTGCCATTTCTAGGGTATGTTTACGAATCGCTTCTGATGCAGGAGCAAGAAAGTTGAAGAAATGTTGCAAAGGGGTATCGTGAGCGACAAATGAAGCAAGACTTGGAATATTTTGATTTTTTGTAAACAAGTAAGTGAATCTCACAACGCCAAAAGCCCACGGTTTGCCCGTATTCCAAGGATCCCAATTAATTTTCGCCAGTTTGAAAACTTTTCAAATCATCCGCCAAAACTGTCTTTTCAACCCCACAATGACCTATCGTTTCACTTTTACTCCAACGCCTCACTTACCCCCCCACGATATCGCCACGTGTATGGCCGCGATGCACTACCCCAACAACTTCCCCTGTCTTTTCCACTTCAACTCCTCATTTCACACGCCGCCTCTTGAGCCCCGCGCCCCTCCGCCCGTCCTTCACGCGGTCGGCACTCCTCGCGGTCGGCACTCCTCGCGGTCGGCCCTCCCACTCAGCTCCCTTCGCGGTCGGCACTCCTCGCGGTCGGCCCTCCTCTCGGCTCCCCTCGCGGTCGGCACTCCTCGCGGTCGGCCCCCCACTCAGCTCCCTCACGGTCGACACTCCTCGCGGTCGGCCCTCCACTCAGCTCCTTCGTGGTCGGCCCTCCCACTCAGCTCCCTCGCAGTCGGCACTCCTCGCGGTCGGCCCTCCCACTCGCTCCCTCGCGGTCGGCACTCCTGCGGTCGGCACTCCTCGCGGTCGGCCCTCCCTCTCGGCTCCCCTCGCGGTCGGTACTCCTCGCGGTCGGCCCTCCCACTCAGCTCCCTTCGCTGTCGGCACTCCTCGTGGTCGGCCCTCCCACTCAGCTCCCTTCGCGGTCGACACTCCTCGCGATCGGCCCTCCCACTCAGCTCCCTTCGCGGTCGGCACTCCTCGCAGTCGGCCCTCCCACTCGGCTCCCCTCGCGGTCTGCACTCCTCGCGGTCGGCCCTCCCACTCGGTTCCCTTTGCGGTCAGACCCTTTCCCGCTCGGTCCGCTAACTCGGCCCCCCCCCCGACAGCCGGGCACATCTTCCTGCTTACTATTCCCTTCGTTGGGCTGAAGCTGCACTCGGGAATGGGGGACTACTGACATGGCCAGGCCCATAAAGGCCACAGCCCACAACGAACAAACCAAGCCCACCATGCGGACCCCATTGCATAACCCGGTTGATAAAGTGCATAACAGCTGGAGGCCAATTGGACATGAAGGGCCAATAGCATTCGGACACATGGCAGGTGCAGAACAGCCCACGTCAGCAGACAAAGATCTGCAAAGTTATTGCTACAATACATCACCATTAATGCAGCCCATCACAACAATTATTACGACAACACCTCCACGTCGGAACAGCGCCCCTTACCCTGAACAAGGCAAGCTACAGCACAGGCTTTCGGCGAGGCAGGCACGTCGGAATGGACAGTGAAACAAGCATGGAAGACAAGAAGAAGGTTAAGCATTTCCTATTCCTCTAACTCTCTCTCTCTCTCTCTATCTATGTCCTCTACTTCCACTTCTAATTTACACGCCGGAGGGTTCACTGGGGGACTACCCTGTTCCCCGTTGAACTTGTTTGCAGGTCTTCCAGTGGGCTTCATCACTCGGGAGTCTGGGCTTGAGGAGCTCGGATCAGTCCAGTCCATCTAATGTGACAACCGTATCATCACATTAATTATTGAACTAACTTTTGTACACAATGCTAAGTTTTAAGTTATTAAAATATCACATTAACAAAATTTAATTTATAATGTTTTTGATATATGAAAAAGGGAAATTTATTAAAAAAATCATTTTTCAAGTATTGGATCCAAATTAGTTCATAATTATTTTTATATTCTAATAAGTCTTATTATTTGGACATTTGATCTACCAAATCCTAATTCTCATATTTAAAGTATTTTATGGACATTTCTACCCTTACAAATATTTTTTGAACGGTTAATAATTTGGTGATGTGAACATTCATATTTTACAATGTGAATATTCACATTGATAGTGTCAACATTCACAATATAAATGTAAATATTATTAGGGGTATTTTAATAATTATGTCATCCATAAGACTTATTAGAATATAAGAAAATAATGTAAACTAAATAGAATATAAGTAAGTGAAAATGAATTTATGAAAAGTGCCCTTATGAAAAAACATTTGTTTTGTACATAGAAAATAACTGATTTATCTTAGTTTTACATGTGCTATGCAATGTTCTGAAAACCGGACCGGTGAGAGAACCGGAAAAAACAGGGACGGGTGGACAGGTCACCGGTTCAACCGTCGGGTCAAAAGCGGTCGAACCGTGACGTCATAATTAATATTATAATAATTAAAATATATAATTAAAAATTATAAATAAATAAAAATATATATAAATACTCAAATAAAAATAAAAAATTGTTGTATAATATTTATTAATAATATTTAATAAAGTCATAATTGATAAAAAAGTCACTTGTTTTAATTTTTTAAACATTCCCTCCAAACAAATTGATTGTGTTAAGTTTAATTTTGGAGGGAAATGAAAATTTTCAATCTCCCCCTCCAATCAATATGTTTCAAAAACATTTGTATTTGAATACCCCATAGAATTTTGTAGGTTCTTTTTGAAAAATCTTTTCCTATAAATAGGAATAGACTTTCATAAAATCATCTCCAACTCTCCATGAGACTTTCCTTATGAGAGGAGACTCTTGAAGTAAGAATTTTTAGTCAAAATTTTAAATATCAAAATTTTATATATTATATATATATATAATATATATATAAATATATAATAAGTATAATGAAAGAAAGAAGAGAGAAGAAAGAAAGAAAAAGAAAGCAAGAAATTAAAAAAAAAAAGGGAAAAAAAAAAAAAAACCCAGACCGGTTTTGGCCGGTTCGACCACTGGGTTACCGGTTCGACCAGTGGGTCACTGGGTTTATACGGTTTGGCCCCTATCCGGTTCTAGGTGGTTGACGGGACCGGAACCAGGCCCGATTCCCAGTCCAACCGGTTCGACCGGCCGGTCCGGTCCGGGTTTCAAAACATTGGTGCTATGCATGGCCTACTGCTAGTTAAATCAAATGGAGATCTAAACATGATGTCATTTGAAAAAAGGTAAATCATACTGATACCCCTGAAGTTTGTTTTTAACACAAATTTGCTCTTAATGTTTAAGAAATTACACTGCACCCCCCTCTTAGATTTTGTCTTTCAACAGAAATAAAAAAAAGAGATAATGACCATCAATATCAAATTACCGCATTGCCCTTTGTCATCAATAAGTCCTGCTATGTATTCCAAAAGACAATCCATTGATAAAATCTTGTTGATACCCTGTTTAATTTGTAAGCCAGACTTTAGTATACATTTAGTAAAATAATTCCTTACTAAGTCAATACAAACATACATACATACATATATATATAAACAAACATAAATACATATGTACAATCAATTCAGTATATAAAAATGAGTCTTCAGTGTCAGTAATACAAACATTTATACATGTGTGTCAATTGTGACTAAAATGGCTCTCTCTCTCTCTCTCTCTCTCTCTCTCTCTCTCTCTAAATTAAACATTTGGTGCTAACCACAATGACTCTCTTTAAAATTAAAAACCTAGGAGAGGATCATAGCAATCTAATGAACAACAAGTATTCAAGGAAAAGCCCTAAAAAATTGATATGTTTCGAAGACAAGAAGATTCTGCTACTTTACTCTTACATTTGCCTCTACCTACATCACCCATTTACAGCCATTACATCCATTGTCAACAAATCCTCCAAATCAATCCGCATTCTACCGAACCAACCGCCAGAAACGTATCTAAAAAAAAAACCTTTAGTTATTTCACCACTTCACAATCATGATTTAGCACCAAGATTTGATTATTGACAGTCCACTATACAAAATAGCCATCAGATACATATAATTAAATACCAAATAAAGGTGGTGTTATGTTGATGGAGAGAAGTATAGACGATAGTACGTAACAAGTTTACCTCCATTCTTTGAAGATGTTTGAGCTTCTAAGTGGTGGTGATGGAAGATATAAACGGTGGAATGAATAAGGGAAATGAGGAGAGAGAACAAACATACAGTTAATATTCTATGTTTCATGGATTAAGCTCGCAGGCCATGAACTATATGATGAACCCTTACCATCTGCTGGGATAATCACTGGAATTGGACCGGTACATGGAAGACTTTGTATGTTTGTGGCAAATGACCCTATTGTTAAGGGAGGAACTTACTATCCTATCACTGTTAAGAAGCATCTTAGGGCACAAGAGATTGCAGCTCAACGCAATCTACCATGTATATACCTTGTTGTATAGTAGGGGTGCTTGGCTGACGTATTTCATGACAAGGATAATTTTGGTAGAATTTTCTACAATCAAGCTTTAATGTCTGCTGAAGGTATTCCTCAAATTGCACTGGTATTGGGTTCTTGCACAGCAGGTGGTGCTTACATACTTGCAATGGCTGATGAAAGTAAAGTGTAATGGTAAGGAAATGGAACTATATTTCTAGCAGGACCTCCACTTGTGAAGGTTTGTCATGACCTTCTTGTGATCCATAATGCCTCATGCCTTGTTTTTATTTGTTTCTTCTAGATATTTTATGAGATGTGAACATGCTCACCTCAACAATTGTATATATGCATGGGGGAAATTCTATTTCACTCCACAATCTCACACTGCACACCATCTGTCTATTTTTTTTTATGACATTTGTGACCCTTAATCAAATTACCATTTTGGACAATTTCTAAACCCTAATCTCTCAATACATACCCTCCCTACACACCCCAACTACCACCATCACCACCAAACATCGCTTCTATCTTCCGCCGCTTGATCTCCACTCTGACCGCCATTATCAGCCACTACCACCACTTTCCTCCCCAGCCACCATTGTTGCCACAGGGGACTCTCTACCATCGCAAACAGCCCTGCCCCCATCCTAGCCATTGCAACAAACCCTATTGCTCAGCCCTGACTCGCTACCTATCTCCCCACCTCATCCATCGCGATCCAGCCTCCTATCCTCCTCCACCTTAGAGAGAGGGAATGTAAGAGAGAAAAAGAAAGAGTGCTGCTATTAGCACCTACCTTTCTTCTTTGGACCCCCATTTCTTTTATTTTTTTAATTCCAATTTTGTCCAAACATAAAGTTACATTTTTACCCTCATCCCTAACACTCTAACCCTAATTAACTGTATGTTTTGTTGTCATTGTAAATTTGTCCTATGTGCTGTGGTCCCAGTAGAATCAGGAATTGGTTTTTTTTATTCTATTACTCTATGCTTGTCATATAATGTAAACATAAATGTATGTTTGATTTTATATTTTTTTGTTTGGTGTGTGATTTGTTTAAGGATTAGGGATTATTCAATTAATTTTTACTTCATGTTGGTTACATGCATGAATATTTATTTGTTTAGTGTATTGAGTGGTGGTCCTCAAATGTATTTATGGAAGGTTTTTTTTTTCCCCTTTAGAAGGGAATGCTGAAATTCATAAATGCTTTTACTTTATGTTGGTTGCATGCATGATTATTTGTTTGTTTAGGGTTTAGGGTTGTGGTCCAAACAATGTATTTATGGAAGTCTTTTCTTCTTTAGGAGTGTGTATGGTGAAGATGTCAGACAATTTCGTTACTGTTCAAATGCACCATGGGGGCAATTTTGTCTTTCATCACATGTTATTTTATAAGGGTTGTTGTAGGTGATTTTGACTCTGATAAAATGTCCATGTTTGAGTTAAGAGACCTTATTATGACCTGATAGGTGAAAAAAAGAGCAAACATAGATATGTATTATACATGGCCTGGTTATAGTTTAGATGTTTGGTTAAAAACATTTTACAGTGATATGATGATTGATGTGATGAAAATACTTGAGGCTTATAAGGGTTTGGATTATGTAGTAGTTTATGTAGATAAGGGTGTACATCCTATTATGGTTTTGTCATCTAATGGTGCGTTGTTGTTAGATTCCAATGGTGCACAAAAGCATACTAAGGGTGTACAAGAGAGAGGTAATAGTACACATGAGAAGGTGTTGCAGATTGGTTGTGTAGAACAGAGTAGACCACCACTTACAGTCAATCAAGCAGATGATGTTGGTTGGTATTCAGATCCTGATGATAATGATGAACTAATTAGTCTGAAAGGGTCATTAGATAAGGAAGATAAGGCAGATGATGGATACCCTGAATACAAAGTAGGGATGATGAAGGATCCCAAACTTGTAGTTGGAATGAAGTTTCCTAGTCCCTAAGTTTTCAGAGAGTATTTGAGGAAGTTCAATGTTATCAATGGTTATGATATAAGATACACCAGAAATGAAAGTGCTAGGATCATTACTGTTTGTAGGCATAACTGTAGTTGAAGGATACTTGCCTCTCCATTAGGGAGAACCACAACCTTTCAAATCAAAACTCTATACATGTCGGAGGCATTACAACAACAAATAAGCCAACTCTTAGTACTTGGAGAAGAAGTTTGTAGATGAGGTGAGAGATGATCCTAACATTAACATAGCCTCTTTCAAGAAAAAAGTGAGAAGAGAGATAATGGTAGATACAAGTAGGTTTCAAATTTATAGGGCAAAGAGAAAGGCAAGAGAGATCATTGCAGAGGATTTGGCTGAGCAACAGGATTAGGGATTATGCAACTACAGTTCTGAGGCAAAATCCATCAAGTCACATTTCAATAACAACTGATCCCGAAAAGACAAAGCCTACATTTCAAAGGATGTATGTCAAACTTGGTGCACAGAAATAAGGATTTCTAGCAGGGTGTAGACCAATAATAAGACTGGATGGTTGTCATTTAAAAGGGATTTTTGGAGGGCAACTACTCAGTGCTATTGGGAGAGATGGAAATGACAACATGTACCCTATTGCAGTGGCTTTGGTTGAGATTGAGTGTAAAGTTTCTTAGTCTTGGTTTCTTGAGGAATTGATGAGTGACATTGGGAGTGTTGAAGAGATTAGTTCAACTATTGTGCAAACTATTGATATGTTTTTTGTGGCTTTTTAGCAGATTATATTAATTGGCAATTGTGGTATTGAAATGCAGCATAGTTCTGTAAATGGATTACTTTTGGGCCATTGTAATGCAGATGTACATACCATTTTAGCATTGTAATGCAAATTTTTAGGGAGTATTGTTTTTGGCTTTGGAAAAATATCACTTCTTTGATTTTTTTGGTTCATTGTTGAATAGCATTGTCATTGCAAATTTGTCCTTGTCATTTTTGTTCCATTGGTTGAAGTGCATTGATTTGGAATGAATTGTTTGTTTTGCAATTAAACTCAGCAGGGTTACTTGTGTTGGAATAAGTTTGAATGAATTTTAATGTTGGTTCTATTTTTTGCATTGGAATGTAGTAAAACAATTCAGAATTATTTGTTTTTTTAAAAAAAAAATTAAACTTAGCAAGGTTCTATTTTTTGCATTGTTTGCATTGCCATGCAGTAATTAAAAAAAAAAATACAAAAATCACTAATTTCATAAATATAATTTCATTAATTTCAAACATACATCAAGTACATAATGCACCTTACAAATTCATTTCATACTGAACATTAACATGGTGCTAATGAAACACATAACCAAAACCACTATAGATGCCTTCATCATCATGTTTAGTGTCTCCATATTCATTTCTAGCTTCATAAGTCTTCCATTAAAGTGCACACCTTCCTTAACTTTTGGCTTTTCATCATCAATCTCATCGCTTCCATAGGTGGGATCAAATCTAACTGGGTTGCACCAAGCCCATAAATCACAACCCCCCAAACCTGCATTTTCATACACATAGTACAACCTACCTTTCGAAGGCTTTTCAAACTCTACGATTCTAATAGCTGTTTTTTTCCCACAACGACATTTCTTGTTGATGAACCTCAACATTTGTCCTTCTCACCGCTGTAGACACCCCATTTTTGACCGTCCTCAAGACTCGGTTATGCTTGCAGGTACATCCAGACACAAGTTCGATTGCTCGTCGGGCATTCAACTTTTGTGGCGGAACGTCACAGGTTCGAACTTCCCAGACCCTGTATCATTTCTACCCCATTCTTGGACCATGACTTGGTTCTCTCAGAATGTGTTCCTTGGTGCACTGCCGGCTACCTTTTGGCCCTGCCGGCCTTCACTTTGTTCCTGCCGGCCTTCACTTTGTTCCTGCCGGCCATTGATTGAGCCTGCCGGCAATCAATGAGCCACTGCCGGCCATATTTGATGGCCAGCAGCACCCCTGTCTCAGCAGGTTTCACTCCAGATATTTTGAGCCAGCTGGAATCCTTTTATCTGCCCTCCATACACGTATATGGAGGGATGAAGCTCTTGCCAAGCTTCTTGAAGAAGCTTTGCATTGTTTTTCTTCTATATAAGGAGAGAGCCTCTCTCCTTATCAGAGGTTCAGATTTTTGGAGAAGAAATACCTCTCTCTCTCTCTCTCTATTGTGGTTGATTTGTGCTTTGAAGTTCATTTTCCTTGCACTTTTACACTACAACACTTAGAGATACACCACCATCTTTGGATTGAGGTTCTTGGGAGGACTTCTTGAGCTCTGAAAGTGAGGTTTCACCCCCTGAAGTTGTTGGTTTCGAAGTTGATCTTCAAGGGTGAGCTTCTTCCCCTTTTTAGCACTTTCTTGTACCTCATTTTGGCCATACTTTCATATTGTTTAGGCCTTTCTTTCAACTAAAAAAAGTCTTGTTTTTAAGTGCCTTTGAAGTTTGTTTAAGGTCTTTTTGGTGTTAGGGGTGCACAACCCTCTTTTATGCTTTGTTTAGCCTTGTTTTGAGCCATGCCTTAAGGCCTCTGAGTTAGCCTTGGTTTGGCCTACTAACCACTGAAATCCAGTGGATTTTCAGTGGTAGGCATGTGGTTTTGAGGCCTCAAATCAGAGGGGGTGGCCCCCTCTCTTTTGGTTTTGGTTTCCTTGCATTTTTGGCCTTCCAAAGGAGCATGCCTCTCTGTATTTTTGAGGCTTGGTTCAGGCCGCTTTTTGTGACTTTTAGGACCTGCCTTGGCTCTGTCCATGGCTGGTTTGGTCACCTTTTGCATGCATCTTGTATGTGGAGTGTAATCCCATTTGTAGCTCATCAAAGTAGCATGTTTGCCTAGCTTGTGTTGAGTCCATCTCAGTAAGATTTTGGTGATGTTTTACCATGCCTTAGATCTATTTTGGGTTGGTTTTATCACTCCATGCATGCATAACACACTTGTAGTGTAAATCACACACACTAGCTTTGCATGCTCCTTGAAGTAGCATGTCATTCTAGCCTATGTTGTGTCCATTTCAGCATGTTCTTGGGTTTGTTTTACCATGTCATACCTCTATTTAGGTTTGGTTTGGTTAGCCTTTGCATACTCCATGCACTTGTAGTGCATTTCCATGAAATACCTAATATGCATCATGTTGTGACATGTCATTTTAGCATGCTTTTGGCTTAACTTCCTGAAGCTTTTGTCTATGTTTTAACATGCTTTAGATCTGATTTTGGTTGTCTTGGTCATCCACGACTTGCTTTGCATAGCTTTGGTTCAATCTTGCTTGTAAGCTTTGTGTATTGAGTCCACTAGCATGCTCTACTTGGCCTATTCTAAAATTTGGCATCATTCATAATGTGATTTCAGTTCATGTCTCATGTCCATGTATTCACATTTCTCACCCATTCAATGCGTTGGAGGGTTTGCCCCTTTATGCCTTAACACGAACCATTGCAGTATGCCTCCATGCCATAGCTTGTGAGCCATCATCTCAGTGGGTTTTTGGGGTTATTATGCCATGCCTTAACTCTGATTTTTGTTAGTTGAGTCATCCCATGCTTGGTCTTAATAGGTGTAGTGTAATCCACCTTATTTGACTTGTATGCATCATGCCTCATGCTTTTCATGCTAGCTTGTTTTGGCTTACTTCCATGCATGTTTTTGTATTGTTTTAACATGTACTAGGACTGTTTTGGGTTGCCCTTGCCATATCCTTCATGCTTTATATAGCTGTAGTGTAATTGGCCTTGCAAGCTTTGTGTTTTATTGACTCATACATGCTATCTTTGAGCTATTTAGATGATTTGGCATCACTTAATACTTCATTTCAGAGCATGTAGCATTGCCATATTCCCACTTCAATCATGCTTTAAGTACCTTTGAGTGTTGTGCATTATTGCCTAGTTTATGGCTTAGCTTGTATGCTTGCATACTTAGGTCTTTGGGCCCTCATCTCAGCACGTTTAGGTACTCATTTTGACCTATTTAAGCTCTGTCCATGCTTAGTTCATGCATTTGTGCCATGTATTGCATGCCTCATTTGTAATCCTCTTTGATAGCTCCATGCTTTAAGGACCTTCGCATGCTTTACTTGTGTTGTTTAAATGATTTGGCATCGTTTATCATCTCATTTCAGTGCACTTAGTGTTGTTACACTTGCACATTTGTCACTCCTTAAGCACTCTAGAGAGTTGAGCTCTTAGGCCTCTTTGATGAGCCATTGCATTTTGCATGCTTGTGTGTGTTTTGGTGACTTAATTTCAACACATTTGGCTACTGATTTTAGGCATGGCTGAGGCCTATCCATCTTTAGTGTAAGCCCATCTTACCATGTTGTCACATGCTTGTCCCACTTCGTATGTTGTTGCATACTTGTCCACCTTCACATGCCTTGCATGTTTGTATGTTCATGTTGCATTTTATCATGTTGTTCAAGGTTGTTACCTCACATCATACTTATATGCCTGTTGCATGCTCGGATTATTGCATTGCATATTTGTATGCTTAAGTCATATCGCATGTTTGCCATGCTTGTTTTGCATTGTCGTTTGGATTAAAGTGTTAATCCGAGCACAAGGAACGAGGGGCGTTTCATACTTCAAGTGATGAAACGTGTCTCAATTCTCGGTCGCCGACGCTCTTGATGATCCATGATAGAGTTCTAGGCACTTATGTGTTTATTTGTGCATTCATTTCACATTGATTTGCACAAGTTGGATCTTTGGCCATCATGCATCGAGATGCGTGATTGATGGTCGTGGATCCGACTATGCCTCTCCCTTGATGTTTTGAGATGATATGGGGTGGCATAGTGCGTACATATCCTTGGGAGACCCTCCATTTTCTCTGTTTTGTGCTCTACTGCAGCTTGGTGTCCCAGCACATCAGTGGCTGGCAGTGCCTTGCAGATGGCCGGCACCCCTTCATTTTTGGTCGGCAGTGGCTCCCCATGGCCGGCAGGCCACTGATGCACTCCCTAGCATGTTTTTGGTAAGTTCCAGCAGCAAGGTCTCAAGGACACCCTGCAGATAGAGCCTCTAAAGAGCAACCAGAGAGCGTTTCGAAGCGAGAAACCAAATGCGAGCATGCATACTCCTCTCTTCTTCGAACAGAGCTAGAGCAGCTTATTTTTCATGCTTACTTGTTAGTTAGCATCAATTTGTAATAATTAATTAATTCGTTAATTAGTTAATTGTTGTAATAATTAGTTGTAGCTAGTTATTCAATTCGGTTATGTAATAATTAATTAGCTTGTTAGTTAGTTAATTAGCCGGCATGTATTATTTATTCAGACCCTCTTTCGGGAGGGCGAATCTTGTAATAAGTGTGTGTGCGTGTGTGCATATCTTCCAACCTCCATTTCTTTCTCCCTTTTACTTACCTGCTTTCGTTGGTTAGTTTTAGGTCATGTTTCAAATTAGCATACTTATGCTTTGCATGTTTACATCCATTCATCTGTCTAGCATACTTATGCTTCGCATGTTTGCATACATTCATCTATTTTGCATGCACCGGGCTCGGCGCATCATACTAACTGCATCGTATTTCAATTCCAATTTGAATACATGATTATCAACTGCTGCATCTCACATGCCACTTAAGAATAGCCGAGCCTATTTCTAGTTGCATTTTGCATGTGTTGCATTAGCCATCTTAACATGAACTACGATCATGCATTGATTTCTAACTAGTTCTTTGTTTTGGCTCGGAGTACTAGGTAAGCTTTTATGCTTTAGCATACTACATGTGTGCCATTGATTGCCATGAGGCTATTTGCTTAAGTGTTTAACTGCCTGAATGCCTGTGGGTGAAGGTTGGATTGCTTGAATTGGAACAATTCATTGAAATCCGCATTTTAGCCTACTTACGAGTAGCAAACTTCAAACCATTTTCCAAACAAATGGATATGCGATGCTTTGTTCCAAATTAGGCGATCTAGTCTATACTTGTTTGTTGTGCGCATCACATAGTAAGACTAGCTAATTAACCGGAATAAGAATGCATATGTTTTCAAAAATAAGATATCATGTTTAGTAGTGGCCGATCTTTGATCGGGCGAGCGGAGGTGCTCATAGCTGACCTTCCCCAATCGTACCCAAGTTCCCGAGCCGAGGCAACTTTGGTGATGACGGACACGTGGCCTTAGGCACGAGTCAGGGTTTCCTAAATTCCCCCAAAATAAAATATTTAGGTAGCGACTCTGTATCTGGCAAAGCAGTCCATGTTTGGCACTTCTTTCTTAAAAATTAGTTTTCCAAAACGATTTGCCGGATTTGGACTCTTTGGTGATTTATCAATCTCACATTGCACATTGTGAGATCAGATTAAGAACCGTGACAATTTGAGTCCAAACTGTAGCATGAGCCCTCGAGGGCGCGTCTACAACCGCCTATGCTTGAAGAGGACATTTTTGCTGGCCTGCAACTCAAACATACAGAGGAAAGAGAGAGTATACAAAGCAATCTTCTTGGGTAAGATTTTATTTCTAACTCTAGGGGCATTTTGGTCTTTTCATTACAAGGGACCATCATCAGTTCATGCCTAATTGCACATTACTCGCATGTATTGTGGGGCCTGTTAGAATAAATAGAAATGCTAACTGTGCACATCAACCTAATAACCACAGGGGGGTTATGTGGTGATATTCGAACATCAGGAGGTAATCCACACCCGCCCCAAACCATAAGGGGTAAAGTGAAGTTTGCCCTTTAAAAAAAAGGTAAATCATACTGATACCCCCCTAAAGTTTGTTTTTAACACAAATTTACTCTTGATGTTTAAGAAATTACACTGCACCCCATTTTAGATTTTGTCTTTTAACAGAAATAAAAAAAGAGATAATGACATCAATATCAAATTACCGCATTGCCCTTTGTCATCAATAAGCCTACTATATATACTCCAAAAGACAATTCCATTGATAAAATCTTGTCGAACCCTACTGTGAACAGTTAATTTGTGAGCCATACTTCAATATACATTTAGTAAATAATTCCTTATTAAGTCAATACACACACAGATATATATATATATATATATATACATAAATATATATATGTACAATCATTTTAGTATATAAAATGAGTCTTCAGTGTCAGTAATACAAACATTTATACATGCATGTTGATGGTGACCAAAATGACTTTCTCTCTCTCTCTCCAAATTAAACATTCAGTGCTAACCACAATGACTCTCTTTAAAATTAAAAACCTAGGAAAGGAACATAACAATCAAATGAACAAGAAGTATTCAAGGAAATGCCCTAACAAATTGATATGTTTCGAAGACAATGAGATTATTTCTCTGCTACTTTACTCTTGCATTTGCCTCTACCTACATCACTCATTTACAGCCATCACATCAATTTTCAACAAATTCTCTAAATTAATCCTTATTCTACCTAACCAACCACCAGAAACGTACCCAAAAAAAAAAAAAACCCTTAGTTATTTCACCACTTCACAATCATGATTGAGCACCAAGATTTGATTATTGATAGTCCACTATACAAAAGAGCGATCAGATACATATAATTAAATACCAAATAAAGGTGGTGTTATGCTGATAGAGAGAAGTATAGACGATGGTAGCAAAGTCACCTCCATTTTTTGAAGATATTTGAGCTTCCAAGTGGTGGTGATGGGAGATATAAACGGTGGAATGAATAAGGGAAATGAGGAGAGAGAACTTGAAAAGGAGAGAAAGAGAATAGAAGAAGAGAGATTAATTAGGAGAAATGGTCTAGGATTTTGAGAGTTTATTTTTTTTAATTCTTTCTTTCAAGGGTTAAAATCAGCATTTTGAAAGAATGACATGGTGACGTCGACAAATTTGGTAATATAACAGGATTTTTTTGTAATACAACTGTAAACTTTGAGGAGGAAAAAGTAATTTCCAGAATATCAAGGTGTTTTTTTTGGATAAGCAAGTTATATTATAACCAAAAAAGAAAGATATACAATGAAGTTCAATACACATCTTTTGTAGGGAGAATAAACATAAACAAAAACAAACTACTCCCTCAAAAGAAACAAACTAAGCCTGTAGATGACAAACAAAACATACACAACAAAATATTCAAAATTTCCCTCTAGCACTCTTCAAGTAATGAAGTTTCGTTTTGAGTTTTCTTCTGTTATCCTCCTTTGTAGTCTCCCCATTAATGGGATCACTTGGAGATGGACTCCCTCTACTTTTTAGGCTCTTCGTTTGACACAACAACTCTTGATGTAATTCTCCATTCCCCAACTCTCCCATATCACATGATTCAAGGACATCAAAAGTATTAGATGTTGATGGGGTGAAACGCTACGTCTCCCCCTCTTTGTTTATCACTGTCATTGAACATTGCCCATCATCTCTCCTTTTTTTCTTCACCCCTTCCCACTTAGTTGAAACTTGTATGTTAGTCTCCTTGACTCTCCACTCTTGTTTGGAAGATGGAGGGTTCAAAGTCTTTGGCTTCTGATGGCACAAATTAGTGGTATGACCAAAAGTCTTACAAACATCACACCTTTGAGGCTTCCATGGAACCTCAACTTGAATCTCATATGGGTCACCATAACCAAGATTTATTTTGAAAGACTTAAAGATCTCTTTATTTGCTAGCACTTCAATACATATTCTTGCAAACGTAAGTCTGCTTCTCTTGAATGTAAGCTCATCCAAATAAAGAGGAGTTCCTATGATGCTAGTAATGTAACCCAAACATTCTTCAATCTAAAGCTCCAAAGGAACATTATACAACTTCACCCACAATGGCACACTCAAAAATTCACACTTTGTTAGTTTTAGTCCAGGTTGCCATTTTTTAACAACAATCAATCTAGCCCCAACGTAATAGGGGCCATCTTCCAAAATTTTGTCTATAGCCTCTTCACTTTTTACTTTAAAAATAAAAAACCCATTATCAATGGAGACAACATCTTCAAGCAAATTTCTCCAAAGTTTCTCTGCCCAAGTTTTCACATAATGGAAAGAGAATCTTTTATCAATGAAGTATCCAACCAAGGCATTTTCCCAATGAGAAAAGCCTTTTTTTGAGATCTCTATAGGGACATTATACATGCCATCTACTAGGTTCTCAATCTTATGGGCACCTATTTTATACTTCATTTTTGACACCTTGTTAATCTCTTCTTTAAGTAAAGAGCTCCAAGCTTGTAGAGGCTTACCTGATATAGCAGTTGTATCACCATTAAGACATTCACCCTTGCCAAATTGTGTGTCTTCCATATGTAGTTCAACCAAATCCTCATTTCTACAAGCTCGCATATTTTCAACACTATAGCGACCCCGGTCTTTTCCCATTTGGTTGTTGCATCCGGATTTAGGTTCCGTAGATCCTATTGTTATATAATTGTTGTTGTCGTCCTTTAATTTCTTATTTCTGAGTTATGGGATGCATTGAGCAGGTTTGTTACAGGTTGGTAGTGTTTGGGAGCAGAGGGTTGCTGCCCAGAATTTTGACCCTTCGCTCGAGCGAGAAGTTCGTCGCTCGAGCGAGCTCTTTGTTTTTGGTCCGTCGCTCGAGCGAGCGGTTGCGTCTAGGTATAGACCTGAGAGCTGTGTTTCTTGGCTCGAGCGAGCTCTTCTTCGCTCGAGCGTGCGTCTGGTTGCAAACCTGAGGGTTTGAGTTTTTGGCTTGAGCGAGCAGTTTGTCGCTCAAGCGAGCTTCTGGTTGTTGGCTCAAGCGAGACATTCTTGGCTCGAGCGAGGGTTTTCTGTGTCTGGTCGCTTGAGCGACCAAGTCTTCGCTCGAGCGAGCCTATTTTATTTAAATAGGCAGCAACGGTTTTTAAAATACTTTTTCATCCTCTTTTTGATTCCAGAACCCTAGGTCCGTGTTTTCTCTCCCTCCACTCACCTTCTCTCTTAGGTTTGATCTACTTAGAGTGTATTTCTACCCTAGGTCCTTTGTTAAAAAGATAGAGTGGGTCGAGGGCTTCGTTTTAATCTGAGCAATAGTGGATTTGGAGCACCTTGGGTTTCCGCCATCTTCTCTATTTGAGTTCTTCGCTTCGAGGTAGGGATACCCTACTCCATCCTATAGGCTTTGTCCTAAGTTTTAGTCATTTTGATATATTGGTGTTGTTCGAAAATTTTGGGAAAAGCTGGGGTTTGATTTATAATTCAAAAAGGGGATTTTTCATCTATTAAACATCGTATGATTGAAAGTCATAAAAAATGACATTGATAGTATTAAATTAATAAAATTGAACCTTAGGGTTAATTTTGAGGAAAGGGAGAAAAGCCCTAACTGTTGTAATAAATTAATTTGCATAATTAATTTAGAGAAAAATGTGGAATTAAGTTTAATTCTTGAAATTGGTGAATTATGAGATTAAATGGTGTAGTTGGATAGTTTAATCACTCACCTATGTAAATATTGAATTTACATTTGTTGCTACATTTATTTCCTGTTTAGAAATAACTGTTTTGGGCTATCGATGGAGGATAGTCGTGATTGTTGTAGACATTGCATGTTGATTAGGGAAAACTGAAACTAATCACATTGAATGAGCCATTAAATATGACAGTTGAATTAATACAGCGAATTTGTGTATTGATTGAATATTGTGTATGATAAGTGTTTAATACATTGTATATGCATATTGTTTGGGAGGAGATAGGGGATGTACTCCATGGTTTGAGGGAAGATAGGGGATGGACTCTCAAACCTGTTTAGGAAGAGAAAGGGGATGGACTCCATTAGTACAGCAAATCTGTGTACTTATTGTTGTATGGAAGTGTATTAGTACAGCATATATGTGTACTTATCAATTGATGGAAGTGTTTTATCATGAGTCTTAGTCTTATTTAATTATTAATATCAGAAGAAATATAGATTTGAGATGTAGTCTCAGTTTGTTGCTTGGCCTGGTTCTGAGCCATGTCTGTATAGATGGAAAATTGGATAAATAATGGAAAGTGAAACTGTATTGTGATAAAAGTGATTTATAAGTGTAACCATCTATTGAATGCTATTGCTTTAGTCAATTCCTATATTTGGTTTAGTATATTTCTGCTGGGCTGTGGCTCACCCTATACGGGAACATCATTTTCAGGTCCAGGTGATATGTTACCTCCAAGGACTTAGCTTGGGAGGATTTGGAGTTGAAGACTCTTTCTTTTGGTTAGCTAGTTTGTTATTTTGGATGTTACATGTAATTACAAGCCAAGGGCTTAACCTGTAGTTGAGTTAGTACTCATTTCTTTTATGTCCAAGTATTGGCTTGGAAAGATGTAAGCCCGTAGGGCATTTACTTTTCGTTATTACATGTAATGTTTTCTTTTAAGAATACTCTGATGAATGGAATAATATTTTATTTTCTTATGTCGATGCATGTCAATATTGTATGTATTTTGGGTTTGATTTTGAGGGCGTTACAAACACTCTTTTGTTGCTTGGTGCCAATTACTTCTCTCCTTTGATCAACACTGAGTGAGCCAAGTTTATTTGTCATTATCATTTCATTTGCCGCCAGTGGGGAAACAATGGCCAATTTTGGCCACTGCTCAAGATCAGTTAGCATTCTAGTTGGTGAGTTCCATGTATTAGGTGTTTGATGCTTCTTTGATGATTGCTCAGTTGAGGCTTGCATTTCCACATTCAATTGCAACCGTGGTGTACCAAGATTTCCACACAAACATAGATCGACACAATCACACTCGATTGAGCTATCCTCCGATTCCACATCCCTTAAACCCCTTTTATTTTCATTCGAGGGCCCTTGCCATGGTCCCTCAAAATCTCCAAATATGAGAAATTTAGGGGCTCCTCGGATGCGTGTAGACCTGCGGAGGATTACAGTAGGCATCTCATCGGTAGATATTTGAGCATCCACCTTATTATCACACTCCTGTAAGGAGACCTTGGTTGATTTCCACTTAGCAGATTTACATTTTGATTTTGCTCTTAGCTAGTTTGCCTTTCTTCATTGATAGCTTGCTGCCCTCTCTGTCTCTCTCTCTCTCTTTCTCCTTAATCATCTTATGACTTCCCAGTAGTAGAGTTCACTGAGGCATTTTGTCGAATAGGTGGGGGGCAAGACCTCTGGTTGCACAGGAAACTCTCCACCTTGTAAGTCAGCTTGGCCACTTTCAGCAACAACTAGGCTTAGCACTCAGTAACCTAGAATCCGTCTTTAGTTTTAAGAGAAACAAAGCCCTAGAGATTGAAGAACAGTGGGAACACCAACAATACCTGGAACATACTCAAAGCCCAAGTGTACCCAATAACTCCAAGCTATACCTGCGGAGGATTCACTTTGAAGGATTACTTTGAACAGTCCAAGGATATGATCAGATCCAACAACAGTGGTCCGCCTCGTTGGTTTTCGCTGTTGGAGTGCTGCTCTCGATCTTGGGGGATTTGGTCTCTGCTTCTGTTCTGGACTCTGCTCCGCCTCAAATTACTACTCGTTACTAATATCAAGGTGTTAATGTATTATTTTAATCACAAATGAAAGTGTTGTTGTAAGGGTCCAGCTTGTCTCCAATTGGAGATCAAGACTGGACCATCAAATATGTAGAATTTGTCGAGTACTATATTCTTATAAAAAATTATGTTGATTGGATATCGATAACTATTTGATCAGATCAGATTTCTGTCAACTTTTTATTTTTTTACCGTTCATTTTTTTTTATACAAAACTGATATGATCAAATAGTTATCGATATCTGATCCATGTGATTTTATACAATGATATAGTATTTGACGAGTCTTACACATTAACAATTTAAATTATCAAAACAAGACCCAAAAATAAACTTACGAGCCGAACTGAATGTTCTAATCTTGATCTCCAACTTGAAAAACAAGCTGGACCGTTGTTGTAATTACCCCTTAAAAAACATTTGGTCACGGAGAATCTCTACCTGCAACCTAGCCACTGCAACTCCCAGCAAAACCATATCCTCATCTTATTATAAGAAAAAAAATATAGTAAATTAAATTTAGGAAAATTTACTCATAAGTCTTAATTTTTGAAACGTTGAACCATTTAGTCTTAAAAGTTTTATTATGCTCTATTTAATCCTATTTTTACATCAGCATGATGTAAATGATCTGATGTTTCATTCTATAATTTTAAAATTTATTGAAATCTGATGAATATTAGATGTTTTTCATCATATATTTTCAAATATTATTGAAATTTGATGAACATTAGATGTTTGAAATCTAATGTTTGTAACATGACTCTGATGTTATTAACATTGTATCTGATGTTATTAACATTGTAATGGGACCTTTCAATCTATAAAAAAAACTTTTAAGACTAAACAGTGCATAAGTTATTAATTTGAGATTTATTGGTGCATCCCTTGAGTTTATGGCATCGAGAAATGGATATGTATTACAGGCAAGCTAGCGAAGAGGATATAAAGCAGGACAGTGATGTTGACGAATAGAGAGATAAGCAGAGCAAGAAGCGGAGCAAGCCAGAATCTCAAAAATGAATAGAGTGGTGCTGCTGAGAAGAGCAACAACAACAATAACAACAGCCCCATCAAAATCAATTTCATGGATACAAAACCCCAATTTCATCGGATCACTTCTCCTCCACACTCGAAGACACTTCTGTTTGGGCGTCCTCCCCGATATCCTCGATCGGACCTCCGAATCTTTCTCTCTCAACTCCAAGGCCATGGACGCCCTCATCTCCGACCTTCAATCCCACATCAACAAGGTCCCCTCCTTCCTCTTCATCCATGTCTCTGTGTGTGTGTATATATATATATATATAGAGAGTATGGTGTTTACAGATTGTGTTTGTTTGGATAGATTATGGCTGGAGGAGGGGCAGTAGCTGTGAAGAGAAACAGGAGTAGGAATAAGCTTCTGCCCAGAGAGAGAATTGATCGCCTCCTTGACCCTGGCTCTTCTTTCCTTGAGCTTTCTCAGGTTCTCTTTCTCTCTCTCTTTGTACATTTGCCCTTTTTCTTTTTTAAATATAAATTTTACCATTTCTTTGTAGCCCTTTTGATGGGGACTACAATGGTGATCAAAATTCAATTAAATGTCTGAACAGTGGTGGAACAATTTTGAAGTTATGTCATAATTCTAGTCTAATTTAGTGTTTGGTTCGCTGAATTGTCACGGCCGCAACCCGCCCCTAGAGGTTAGGGACGCGACTGGCCAGTAATCATAGATTACCTACGGCCTCAATGACAAAATTTTAAAATATTTTAATAATATCGAGGCCTGAAGCGGAAGCAAAACAAAAATAATATTGTCCATTTACACTTTAATATATATACACACAGAGGCATATCTTATACATCTCAGATCATACATATAAGACTTACAAGAACAAATGCTAAAGCCTCAACATGGAGGCACATCTTGGGTGGCTTGACCAAAAG
>JAPPVO010006238.1:0-38035 GCA_030407325.1 Camellia japonica | reverse complement strand
AGCGCGAGTGTTAAGTGGACAAAACAGTGCGACGCGCAAAATAGCGCGAGTGTTAACTGCACAAAACCGTGCGACGTGCAAAATAGCGTGAGTTTGAACTGCACAACACAGTGCGACGCGCAAAATAGCGCGACTGTGAACTGCACGACACAGTGCGACGCGCAAAATAGCGCGAGTGTGAACTGCACAAAACAGTGCCACGCGCAAAATTGCGCGAGTGTTAACTGCACAAAACAGTGCGGCGCGCAAAATAGCGCGAGTGATAAACTGCATGAAACAGTGCGCCGCGCGAAATTGCGCGAGTGTGAACTGCAGAAAATAGTGCGACGCGCAAAATAGCGCGAGTGATAAACTGCAGAAAACAGTGCGACGCGCAAAATAGCGCGAGTGATAAACTGCGCAAAACAGTGCGACGCGCAAAATAGCGCGAGTGTCAACAGCGCAAAACAGTACGACGCGCAGAATAGTCCGAGTGTGAACTGCCCAAAACAGTGCGACGCGCAAAATAGCGCGAGTGTGAACTGCACAAAACAGTGCGACGCTCAATATAGCGCGAGTGTTAACTGCAGAAAATAGTGCGATGCACAAAATAGCGCGAGTGATTGACTGCAGAAAACAGTGCGACGCGCAAAATAGCGCGAGTGATTGACTGCAGAAAACAGTGCGACGCGCAAAATTGCGCGTGTGAACAGTACAAAACAGTGCGACGCGCAAAATAGCGCGAGTGTCAGCTACACAAAACTATGCGACGCGCAAAATAGCACGAATGATAAACTGCACAAAACTGTGTGACGCGTATAATAGCGCGAGTGTGAACTGCACAAGACAATGCGACGCGCAAAATAGCGCGGCTGTGAATTGCACAACACAGTGGGACGCGCAAAATAGCGCGAGTGTGAACTGCACAAAACAGTGTGACGCGCAAAATCGCGCTATTTTTAACTGCACAAAACAGTGCGGCGCGCAAAATAGCCTGAGTGATAAACTGCACAAAACAGTGCGACGCGCAAAATTGCGCCAGTGTGAACTGCAGAAAACAGTGCGACGCGCAAAATAGCGCGAGTGATAAACTGCAGAAAACAGTGCGACGCGCAAAATAGCGCGAGTGTGAACTGCACAAAACAGTGCGACGCGCAAAATAGCGCGAGTGTTAACTGCAGAAAACAGTCCGACGCACAAATTAGCGCGACTGATTGACTGCACAAAACAGTGTGACGCGCAACATTGCGCGAGTGTGAACAGCACAAAACAGTGCGACGCGCAAAATAACGCGAGTGTCAGCTGCACAAAACAGTGCGACGCGCAAAATAACGCGAGTGATAAACTGCACAAAAACAGTGACGCGTAAAATAGCGCGAGTGTGAACTGCACAAGACAGTGCGACGCACAAAATAGCGCGAGTGTGAACTGCACAACACAGTGCGACGCGCAAAATAGCGCGAGTGATAAACTTCAGAAAACAGTGCGACGCGCAAAATAGCACGAGTGATAAACTGCAGCAGACAGTGCGACGCGCAAAATAGCGCGAGTGTGAACTGCACAAAATAGTGGGACGCGCAAAATAGCGCGAGTGTAAAGTGGACAAAACAGTGCGACGCGCAAAATTGCGCGAGTGTGAACTGCACAAAATAGTGCGACGCGCAAAACTGCGCGAGTGTTAACGACGCAAAAGAGTGCGACGCGCAAAATAGTGCGAGTGTTGACTGCACAAAACAGTGCGACGCGCAAAATAGCGCGAGTGATAAACTGCACAAAATAGTGCGACGCGTAAAATAGCGCAAGTGTGTACTGCACAAGACAGTGGGACGCGCAAAATAGCGCGAGTGTGAACTACACAACACAGTGCGACGCGCAAAATAGCGCGAGTGATAAACTGCAGAAAATAGTGCGACGCGCAAAATAGTGCGAGTGTGAACTGCACAAAACTGTGCGACGCGAAAAATAGCGCGAGTGTTAATTGCACAAAACAGTGCGCCGCGCAAAATAGCGCCAGTGATAAACTACACAAAACAGTGCGACGCAGAAAATTGCGCGAGTGTGAACTGTAGAAAACAGTGTGACGCGCAAAATAGCGCGAGTGATAAACTGCACAAAACAGTGCGACGCGCAAAATAGCGCGAGTGTCAGCTACACAAAACTGTGCGACGCGCAAAATAGCGCGAGTGATAACTGCACAAAACATTGTGACGCGTATAATAGCGCGAGTGTGAACTGCACAGACAATGCGACGCGCAAAATAGCGCGGCTGTGAACTGCACAACACAGTGGACGCGCAAAATAGCGTGAGTGTGAACTGCACAAAACAGTGCGACGCGCAAAATCGCGCTATTTTTAACTGCACAAAACAGTGCGGCGCGCAAAATAGCCCGAGTGATAAACTGCACAAAACAGTGCGACGCGCAAAATTGCGCCAGTGTGAACGGCAGAAAACAGTGCGACGCGCAAAATAGCGCGAGTGATAAACTGCAGAAAACAGTGGGACGCGCAAAATAGCGCGAGTGTGAACTGCACAAAACAGTGCGACGCGCAAAATTGCGCGAGTGTGAACTGCACAAAACGGTGCGACGCGCAAAATAGTGCGAGTGTTAACTGCAGAAAACAGTCCGACGCACAAATTAGCGCGAGTGATTGACTGCACAAAACAGTGTGACGCGCAAAATTGCGCGAGTGTGAACAGCACAAAACAGTGCGACGCGCAAAATAACGCGAGTGTCAGCTGCACAAAACAGTGCGACGCGCAAAATAACGCGAGTGATAAACTGCACAAAACAATGTGACGCGTAAAATGCGCGAGTGTGAACTGCACAAGACAGTGCGACGCACAAAATAGCGCGAGTGTGAACTGCACAACACAGTGCGACGCGCAAAATAGCGCGAGTGATAAACTTCAGAAAAGTGCGACGCGCAAAATAGCACGAGTGATAAACTGCAGAAGACAGTGCGACGCACAAAATAGCGCGAGTGTGAACTGCACAAAATAGTGGGACGCGCAAAATAGCGCGAGTGTTAAGTGGACAAAATAGTGCGACGCGCAAAATAGCGCGAGTGTGAACTGCACAAAATAGTGCGACGCGCAAAACTGCGCGAGTGTTAACTACGCAAAAGAGTGCGACGCGCAAAATAGCGCGAGTGTTGACTGCACAAAACAGTGCGACGCGCAAAATAGCGCGAGTGATAAACTGCACAAAATAGTGCGACGCGTAAAATAGCGCGAGTGTGTACTGCACAAGACAGTGGGACGCGCAAAATAGCGCGAGTGTGAACTACACAACACAGTGCGACGCGCAAAATAGCGCGAGTGATAAACTGCAGAAAATTGTGCGACGCGCAAAATAGTGCGAGTGTGAACTGCACAAAACTGTGCGACGCGAAAAATAGCGCGAGTGTTAATTGCACAAAACAGTGCGCCGCGCAAAATAGCGCCAGTGATAAACTACACAAAACAGTGCGACACAGAAAATTGCGCGAGTGTGAACTGTAGAAAACAGTGTGACGCGCAAAATAGCGCGAGTGATAAACTGCACAAAACAGTGCGACGCGCAAAATAGCGCGAGTGTCAGCTACACAAAACTGTGCAACGCGCAAAACAGCGCGAGTGATAAACTGCACAAAACATTGTGACGCGTATAATAGCGCGAGTGTGAACTGCACAAGACAATGCGACGCGCAAAATAGCGCGGCTGTGAACTGCACAACACAGTGGGACGCGCAAAATAGCGTGAGTGTGAACTGCACAAAACAGTGCGACGCGCAAAATCGCGCTATTTTTAACTGCACAAAACAGTGCGGCGCGCAAAATAGCCCGAGTGATAAACTGCACAAAACAGTGCGACGCGCAAAATTGCGCCAGTGTGAACGGCAGAAAACAGTGCGACGCGCAAAATAGCGCGAGTGATAAACTGCAGAAAACAGTGGGACGCGCAAAATAGCGCGAGTGTGAACTGCACAAAACAGTGCGACGCGCAAAATTGCGCGAGTGTGAACTGCACAAAACAGTGCGACGCGCAAAATAGTGCGAGTGTTAACTGCAGAAAACAGTCCGACGCACAAATTAGCGCGAGTGATTGACTGCACAAAACAGTGTGACGCGCAAAATTGCGCGAGTGTGAACAGCACAAAACAGTGCGACGCGCAAAATAACGCGAGTCTCAGCTGCACAAAACAGTGCGACGCGCAAAATAACGCGAGTGATAAACTGCACAAAACAATGTGACGCGTAAAATAGCGCGAGTGTGAACTGCACAAGACAGTGCGACGCACAAAATAGCGCGAGTGTGAACTGCACAACACAGTGCGACGCGCAAAATAGCGCGAGTGATAAACTTCAGAAAACAGTGCGACGCGCAAAATAGCACGAGTGATAAACTGCAGAAGACAGTGCGACGCGCAAAATAGCGCGAGTGTGAACTGCACAAAATAGTGGGACGCGCAAAATAGCGCGAGTGTTAAGTGGACAAAATAGTGCGACGCGCAAAATAGCGCGAGTGTGAACTGCACAAAATAGTGCGACGCGCAAAACTGCGCGAGTGTTAACTACGCAAAAGAGTGCGACGCGCAAAATAGCGCGAGTGTTGACTGCACAAAACAGTGCGACGCGCAAAATAGCGCGAGTGATAAACTGCACAAAATAGTGCGACGCGTAAAATAGCGCGAGTGGTACTGCACAAGACAGTGGGACGCGCAAATAGCGCGAGTGTGAACTACACAACACAGTGCGACGCGCAAAATAGCGCGAGTGATAAACTGCAGAAAATTGTGCGACGCGCAAAATAGTGCGAGTGTGAACTGCACAAAACTGTGCGACGCGAAAAATAGCGCGAGTGTTAATTGCACAAAACAGTGCGCCGCGCAAAATAGCGCCAGTGATAAACTACACAAAACAGTGCGACGCAGAAAATTGCGCAAGTGTGAACTGCACAAAACAGTGCGACGCGCAAAATAGTGCGAGTGTTAACTGCAGAAAACAGTGCGACTGCACAAAACAGTGCGACGCGCAAAATTACGCGAGTGTGAACAGCACAAAACAGTGCGACGCCAAAAATAGCGCGAGTGGTAAACTACACAAGACAGTGCGACGCCCAAAATAGCACGAGTGTGATCTGCACAAGACAGTGCGACCCGCAAAATAGCGCGAGTGTGAACTGCACAACACGGTGTGACCCGCAAAATAGCGCGACTGTGAACTGCACAACACAGTGCGACGCGCAAAATAGCGCGAGTGGGAACTGCACAACACAGTGTGACACGCAAAATATTGCGAGTGTGAACTGCACAACACAGTGGGACGCGCAAAATAGCGCGAGTGCGAACTGCACAAAATAGTGCGACGCGCAAAATAGCGCGAGTGTTAACTGCACAAAACAGTGCGGCGCGCAAAATAGCGCGAGTGATAAACTGCACAAAACAGTGCGGCGCGCAAAATAGCGCGAGTGATAAACTGCACAAAAAAGTGCCACACGCAAAATTGCGCGAGTGTGAACTGTAGAAAACAGTGCGACGCGCGAAATAGCGCGAGTGATTGACTACACAAAACAGTGCGACGCGCAAAATAGCGCGAGTGTTAATTGCAGAAAACAGTGCGATGCGCAAAATAGCGCGAGTGATTGACTGCAGAAAACAGTGCGACGCGCAAAATAGCGCGAGTGATTGACTGCACAAAACAGTGCGACGCGCAAAATTGCGCCTGTGAACATCACAAAACAGCGCGACGCGCAAAATAGCGCGAGTGTCAGCTACACAAAACTGTGCGACGCGCAAAATAGCGCGAGTGATAAACTGCACAAAACAGTGTGACGCGTAAAATAGCGCTAGTGCGAACTGCACAAGACAGTGCGACGCGCAAAATAGCGCGGGTGTGAACTGCACAACACAGTGGGACGCGCAAAATAGCGCGAGTGTGAACTGCACAAAACAGTGCGACGCGCAAAATCGCGCTATTTTTAACTACACAAAACAGTGCGGCGCGCAAAATTGCCCAAGTGATAAACTACACAAAACAGTGCGACGCGGAAAATTGCGCCAGTGTGAACTGCAGAAAACAGTGCGACGCGCAAAATAGCGCGAGTGATAAACTGCACAAAACAGTGCGACGCGCAAAATAGCGCGAGTGTGAACTGCACAAAACAATGCAACGCGCAAAATAGCGCGAGTGTTAACTGCAGAAAACAGTCTGACGCACAAATTAGCGCGGGTGATTGACTGCACAAAACAGTGTGACGCGCAAAATTGCGCGAGTGTGAACAGCACAAAACAGTGCGACGCGCAAAATAGCGCGAGTGTCAGCTGCACAAAACAGTGCGACGCGCAAAATAATGCGAGTGATAAACTGCACAAAACAATGTGATGCGTAAAATAGCGCGAGTGTGAACTGCACAAAACAGTGCTACGCGTAAAATAGCGCGAGTGTTGACTGCACAAAACAGTACGACGCGCAAAATAGCGCGAGTGTGAACTGCACAAGTCGGTGCGACGCGCAAAATAGCGCGAGTGTGAACTGCACAAAACAGTGTGACGCGCAAAATTGCGCCAGTGTTCACTGCAGAAAACAGTGCGACGCGCAAAATTGCGGGAGTGTGAACTGCACAAAACAGTGCGACGCGCAAAATAGCGCGAGTGTCAACTGCACAAAACAGTGCGACGCGCAAAATAGCGCGAGTGATAAACTGCACAAAACAGTGCCACACGCAAAATAGCGCGAGTGTGAACTGCACAAAACAGTGCAACGCGCAAAATAGCGCGAGTGTTAACTGCAGAAAACAGTCTGACGCACAAATTAGCGCGGGTGATTGACTGCACAAAACAGTGTGACGCGCAAAATTGCGCGAGCGTGAACAGCACAAAACAGTGCGACGCGCAAAATAGCGCGAGTGTCAGCTGCACAAAACAGTGCGACGCGCAAAATAACGCGAGTGATAAACTGCACAAAACAATGTGATGCGTAAAATAGCGCGAGTGTGAACTGCACAAAACAGTGCGACGCGTAAAATAGCGCGAGTGTTGACTGCACAAAACAGTACGACGCGCAAAATAGCACGAGTGTGAACTGCACAAGTCGGTGCGACGCGCAAAATAGCGCGAGTGTGAACTGCACAAAACAGTGTGACGCGCAAAATAGCGCCAGTGTTAACTGCAGAAAACAGTGCGACACGCAAAATTGCGGGAGTGTGAACTGCACAAAACAGTGCGACGCGCAAAATAGCGCGAGTGTCAACTGCACAAAACAGTGCGACGCACAAAATAGCGCGAGTGATAAACTGCACAAAACAGTGCCACACGCAAAATTGCACGAGTGTGAACTGTAGAAAACAGTGCGACGTGCGAAATAGCGCGAGTGATTGACTACACAAAACAGTGCGACGCGCAAAATAGCGCGAGTGTTAATTGCAGAAAACAGTGCGATGCGCAAAATAGCGCGAGTGATTGACTGCAGAAAACAGTGCGACGCGCAAAATAGCGCGAGTGATTGACTGCACAAAACAGTGCGACGCGCAAAATTGCGCCTGTTAAACATCACAAAACAGCGCGATGCGCAAAATAGCGCGAGTGTCAGCTACACAAAACAGTGCGACGCGCAAAATAGCGCGAGTGATAAACTGCACAAAACAGTGTGACGCGTAAAATAGCGCTAGTGCGAACTGCACAAGACAGTGCGACGCGCAAAATAGCGCGGGTGTGAACTGCACAACACAGTGGGACGCGCAAAATAGCGCGGGTGTGAACTGCACAAAACTGTGCGACGCGCAAAATCGCGCTATTTTTAACTACACAAAACAGTGCGGCGCGCAAAATAGCCCAAGTGATAAACTGCACAAAACAGTGCGACGCGGAAAATTGCGCCAGTGTGAACTGCAGAAAACAGTGCGACGCGCAAAATAGCGCGAGTGATAAACTGCACAAAACAGTGCGACGCGCAAAATAGCGCGAGTGTGAACTGCACAAAACAGTGCAACGCGCAAAATAGCGCGAGTGTTAATTGCAGAAAACAGTCTGACGCACAAATTAGCGCGGGTGATTGACTGCACAAAACAGTGTGACGCGCAAAATTGCGCGAGTGTGAACAGCATAAAATAGTGCGACGCGCAAAATAGCGCGAGTGTCAGCTGCACAAAACAGTGCGACGCGCAAAATAATGCGAGTGATAAACTGCACAAAACAATGTGACGCGTAAAATAGCGCGAGTGTGAACTGCACAAAACAGTGCGACGCGTAAAATAGCGCGAGTGTTGACTGCACAAAACAGTACGACGCGCAAAATAGCGCGAGTGTGAACTGCACAAGTCGGTGCGACGCGCAAAATAGCGCGAGTGTGAACTGCACAAAACAGTGTGACGCGCAAAAATAGCGCCAGTGTTAACTGCAGAAAACAGTGCGACGCGCAAAATTGCGGGAGTGTGAACCGCACAAAACAGTGCGACGCGCAAAATAGCGTGAGTGTCAACTGCACAAAACAGTGCGACGCGCAAAATAGCGCGAGTGATAAACTGCACAAAACAGTGCCACACGCAAAATTGCGCGAGTGTGAACTGTAGAAAACAGTGCGACGCGCGAAATAGCGCGAGTGATTGACTACACAAAACAGTGCGACGCGCAAAATAGCGCGAGTGTTAATTGCAGAAAACAGTGCGATGCGCAAAATAGCGCGAGTGATTGACTGCAGAAAACAGTGCGACGCGCAAAATAGCGCGAGTGATTGACTGCACAAAACAGTGCGACGCGCAAAATTGCGCCTGTGAACATCACAAAACAGCGCGACGCGCAAAATAGCGCGAGTGTCAGCTACACAGAACAGTGCGACGCGCAAAATAGCGCGAGTGATAAACTGCACAAAACAGTGTGATGCGTAAAATAGCGCGAGTGCGAACTGCACAAGACAGTGCGACGCGCAAAATAGCGCGGGTGTGAACTGCACAACACAGTGGGACGCCCAAAATAGCGCGAGTGTGAACTGCACAAAACAGTGCGACGCGCAAAATCGCGCTATTTTTAACTACACAAAACAGTGCGGCGCGCAAAATAGCCCAAGTGATAAACTCCACAAAACAGTGCGACGCGGAAAATTGCGCCAGTGTGAACTGCAGAAAACAGTGCGACGCGCAAAATAGCGCGAGTGATAAACTGCACAAAACAGTGCGACGCGCAAAATAGCGCGAGTGTGAACTGCACAAAACAGTGCAACGCGCAAAAATAGCGCAAGTGTTAACTGCAGAAAACAGTCTGACGCACAAATTAGCGCGGGTGATGGACTGCACAAAACAGTGTGACGCGCAAAATTGCGCGAGTGTGAACAGCACAAAACAGTGCGACGCGCAAAATAGCGCGAGTGTCAGCTGCACAAACAGGCGACGCGCAAAATAACGCGAGTGATAAACTGCACAAAACAATGTGACGCGTAAAATAGCGCGAGTGTGAACTGCACAAAACAGTGCGACGCGTAAAATAGCGCGAGTGTTGACTGCACAAAACAGTACGACGCGCAAAATAGCGCGAGTGTGAACTGCACAAGTCGGTGCGACGCGCAAAATAGCGCGAGTGTGAACTGCACAAAACAGTGTGACGCGCAAAATAGCGCCAGTGTTAACTGCAGAAAACAGTGCGACGCGCAAAATTGCGGGAGTGTGAACTGCACAAAACAGTGCGACGCGCAAAATAGCGCGAGTGTCAACTGCACAAAACAGTGCGACGCGCAAAATAGCGCGAGTGATAAACTGCACAAAACAGTGCGACGTGTAAAATAGCGCGAGTGTGAACTGCACAAGACAGTGGGACGCGCAAAATAGCGCGAGTGTGAACTACACAACACAGTGCGACGCGCAAAATACCGCGAGTGATAAACTGCAGAAAATAGTGCGACGCGCAAAATAGTGTGAGTGTGAACTGCACAAAACAGTGCGACGCGAAAAATAGCGCGAGTGTTAATTGCACAAAACAGTGCGGCGCGCAAAATAGCGCCAGTGTGAACTGCACAACACAGTGTGACACGCAAAATAGCGCGACTGTGAACTGCACAACACAGTGGGACACGCAAAATAGCGCGACTGTGAACTGCACAACACAGTGCGATGCGCAAAATAGCGCGAGTGGGAACTGCACAACACAGTGTGACCCGCAAAATAGCGCGAGTGTGAACTGCACAACACAGTGGGACGCGCAAAATAGCGCGAGTGCGAACTGCACAAAATAGTGCGACGCGCAAAATAGCGCGAGTGTTAACTGCACAAAACTGTGCGGCGCGCAAAATAGCGCGATTGATAAACTGCACAAAACAGTGCCACACGCAACATTGCGTGAGTGTGAACGGTAGAAAACAGTGCGACGCGCAAAATGGCGCGAGTGATTGACTACACAAAACAGTGCGACGCGCAAAATAGCGCGAGTCGCAAAATAGCGCGAGTGTTAACTGCAGAAAACAGTGCGATGCGCAAAATAGCACGAGTGATTGACTGCAGAAAACAGTCTGACGCACAAATTAGCGCGGGTGATTGACTGCACAAAACAGTGTGACGCGCAAAATTGCGCGAGTGTGAACAGCACAAAACAGTGCGACGCGCAAAATAGCGCGAGTGTCAGCTGCACAAAACAGTGCGACGCGCAAAATAACGCGAGTGATAAACTGCACAAAACAATGTGACGCTTAAAATAGCGCGAGTGTGAACTGCAAAACAGTGCGACGCGCAAAATAGCGCGAGTGTCGACTGCACAAAACCGTGCGACGCGCAAAATAGCGCGAGTGTCAACGGCACAAAACGGTGCGACGTGCAAAATAGCGCGAGTGTCAACTGCACAAAACAGTGTGACGCGCAAAATAGCGCGAGTGTAAACTGCACAAAACAGTGCAACGCGCAAAATAGCGAGAGTGTGAACTGCAGAAAACAGTGCGACGCGCAAAATAGCGCGAGTGTCAACTGCACAAAACAGTGCGACGCGCAAAATAGCGCGAGTGATAAACTGCACAAAACAGTGCGACGTGTAAAATAGCGCGAGTGTGAACTGCACAAGACTGTGTGACGCGAAAAATAGCGCGAGTGTGAACTACACAACACAGTGCGACGCGCAAAATACCGCGAGTGAAACTGCAGAAAACAGTGCGACGCGCAAAATAGCGCGGAGTGTCAGCTACACAAAACAGTGCGACGCGCAAAATAGCGCGAGTGTCAGCTACACAAAACAGTGCGATGCGCAAAATAGCGCCAGTGTGACCTGCACAACACAGTGTGACACGCAAAATAGCGCGACTGTGAACTGCACAACACAGTGTGACACGCAAAATAGCGCGACTGTGAACTCCACAACACAGTGCGACGCGCAAAATAGCGCGAGTGGGAACTGCACAACACAGTGTGACGCGCAAAATAGCGCGAGTGTGAACTGCACAACACAGTGGGACGCGCAAAATAGCGCGAGTGTCAGCTACACAAAACAGTGCGACGCGCAAAATAGCGCGAGTGATAAACTGCACAAAACAGTGTGACGCGTAAAATAGCGCGAGTGTGAACTGCACAAGACAGTGCGACGCGCAAAATAGCGCGGGTGTGAACTGCACAACACAGTGGGACGCGCAAAATAGCGCGAGTGTGAACTGCACAAAACAGTGCGACGCGCAAAATCGCGCTATTTTTAACTACACAAAACAGTGCGGCGCGCAAAATAGCCCGAGTGATAAACTGCACAAAACAGTGCGACGCGTAAAATTGTGCCAGTGTGAACTGCAGAAAACAGTGCGACGCGCAAAATAGCACGAGTGATAAACTGCACAAAACAGTGCAACGCGCAAAATTGCACGAGTGTTAACTGCAGAAAACAGTCCGACGCACAAATTAGCGCGAGTGATTGACTGCACAAAACAGTGTGACGCGCAAAATTGCGCGAGTGTGAACAGCACAAAACTGTGCGACGCGCAAAATAGCGCGAGTGTCAGCTGCGCAAAACAGTGCGACGCGCAAAATAACGCGAGTGATAAACTACACAAAACAATGTGACGCGTAAAATAGCGCGAGTGTGAACTGCACAAGACAGTGCGACGCACAAAATAGCATGAGTGTGAACTGCACAACACTGTGCGACGCGCAAAATAGCGCGAGTGATAAACTTCAGAAAACAGTGCGACGCGCAAAATAGCGTGAGTGATATACTGCAGAAAACAGTGCGATGCGCAAAATAGCGCGAGTGTGAACTGCACAAAATAGTGGGACGCGCACAATAGCGCGAGTGTTAAGTGGACAAAACAGTGCGACGCGCAAAATAGCGCTAGTGTGAACTGCACAACACAGTGCGACGCGCAAAATAGCGCGAGTGTGAACTGCACAAAACAGTGCGACGCGCAAAATAGCGCAAGTGTTAACTGCAGAAAACAGTGCGACGCGCAAAATTGCGCGAGTGTGAACTGCACAAAACAGTGCGACGCGCAAAATAGCGCGAGTGTCAACTGCACAAAACAGTGCGATGCGTAAAATAGCATGAGTGATAAACAGCACAAAACAGTGCGACGCGTAAAATAGCGCGAGTGTGAACTGCACAAGACAGTGAGACGCGCAAAATAGCGCGAGTGTGAACTACACAACACAGTGCGACGCGCAAAATAGCGCGAGTGATAAACTGCAGAAAATAGTGCGACGCGCAAAATAGTGCGAGTGTGAACTGCACAAAACAGTGCGACCCGAAAAATAGCGCGAGTGTTAATTGCACAAAATAGTGCGGCGCGCAAAATAGCGCCAGTGATAAACTACACAAAACAGTGCGACGCACAAAATTACGCGAGTGTGAACTGCAGAAAATAATGCGACGTGCAAAATAGCGCGAGTGATAAACTGCACAAAACAGTGCGACGCGCAAAATAGCGCGAGTGTGAACTGCACAAAACAGTGCGACGTGCAAAATAGCGCGAGTGTGAACTGCACAAAATAGTGCGACGCGAAAAATAGCGCGAGTGTTAACTGCAGAAAACAGTGCGACGCGCAAAATAGCGCGAGTGATTGACTGCACAAAACAGTGCGACGCGCAAAATTGCGCGAGTGTGAACAGCACAAAATAGTGCGACGTGCAAAATAGCGCGAGTGTCAGCTGCACAAAACAGTGCGACGCGCAAAATAGCGCGAGTGATAAACTGCACAAAATACTGCGACGCGTTAAATAGCGCGAGTGTGAACTCCACAAGACAGTGGGACGCGCAAAATAGCGCGAGTGTGAACAACACAACACAGTGCGACGCGCAAAATAGCGCGAGTGATAAACTGCAGAAAATAGTGCGACGCGCAAAATAGTGCGAGTGTGAATTGCACAAAACAGTGCGACGCGAAAAATAGCGCGAGTGTTAATGGCACAAAACAGTGCGGCGCGCAAAATAGCGCCAGTGATAAACTACACAAAACAGTGCGACGCACAAAATTGCGCGAGTGTGAACTGCAGAAAACAGTGCGACGCGCAAAATAGCGCGAGTGTGAACTGCACAAAACAGTGTGACGCGCAAAATAGCGCGAGTGTGAACTGCACAAAACAGTGCGACGCGCAAAATAGCGCGAGTGTTAACTGCAGAAAACAGTCCGACGCACAAATTAGCGCGAGTGATTTACTGCACAAAACAGTGTGACGCGCAAAATTCCGCGAGTGTGAACAGCACAAAACAGTGCGACGCGCAAAATAGCGCGAGTGTCAGCTGCACAAAACAGTGCGACGCGCAAAATACGCGAGTGATAAACTACACAAACAATGTGACGCATAAAATAGCGCGAGTGGAACTGCACAAGACATTGCGACGCACAAATTAGCGCGAGTGTGAACTGCACAACACAGTGCGACGTGCAAAATAGCGCGACTGATAAACTTCAGAAAACAGTGCGACGCGCAAAATAGCGCGAGTGATAAACTGCAGAAAACAGTGCGACGCGCAAAATAGCGCGAGTGTGAACTGCACAAAATAGTGGGACGCGCAAAATAGCGCGAGTGTTAAGTGGACAAAACAGTGCGACGCGCAAAATAGCGCGAGTGTGAACTGGACAAAACAGTGCGACGCGCAAAATTGCGCGAGCGTTAACTGCGCAAAAGAGTGCGACGCGCAAAATAGCGCGAGTGTTAACTGCACAAAACAGTGCGACGCGCAAAATAGCGCGAGTGTGAACTGCACAAGTCAGTGCGACGCGCAAAATAGCGCCAGTGTGAACTGCACAACACAGTGCGACGCGCAAAATAGCGCGAGTGTGAACTGCACAAAATAGTGGGACGCGCAAAATATCGCAAGTGTTAACTGCAGAAAACAGTGCGACGCGCAAAATTGCGCGAGTGTGAATTGCACAAAACAGTGCGACGTGCAAAATAGGGCGAGTGTCAACTGCACAAAACAGTGCGACGCGCAAAATAGCGCGAGTGTGAACTGCACAAGACAGTGGGACGCGCAAAATAGCGCGAGTGTGAAGTACACAACACAGTGCGACGCGCAAAATAGCGCGAGTGATAAACTGCAGAAAATTGTGCGACGCGCAAAATAGTGCGAGTGTGAACTGCACAAAACAGTGCGACCCGAAATATAGCGCGAGTGTTAATTGCACAAAATAGTGCGCCGCGCAAAATTGCGCCAGTGATAAACTACACAAAACAGTGCGACGTACAAAATTGCGCGAGTGTGAACTGCAGAAAACAGTGCGACAGGCAAAATAGCGCGAGTGATAAACAGCACAAAACAGTGCGTCGCGCAAAATAGCGCGAGTGTGAACTGCACAAAACAGTGCGACGCGCAAAATAGCGCGAGTGTGAACTGCCCAAAACAGTGCGACGCGAAAAATAGCGCGAGTGTTAACTGCCAGAAAATAGTGCGACGCGCACAATAGCGCGAGTTGACTGCACAAAACAGTGCGACGCGCAAAATTGCGCGAGTGTGAACAGCACAAAACAGTGCGACGCGCAAAATAGCGCGAGTGATAAACTGCACAAGACAGTGAGACGCGCAAACTAGCGCGAGTGTGAACTGCACAAGACAGTGCGACGCGCAAAATAGCGCGAGTGTGAACTGCACAACACAGTGTGACTCGCAAAATAGCGCGACTGGGAACTGCACAACACAGTGCGACGCGCAAAATAGCGCGAGTGTGAACTGCACAACACAGGTGGTGACACGCAAAATAGCGCGAGTGTGAACTGCACAGCACAGTGGGACGCGCAAAATATTGCGAGTGCGAACTGCACAAAACAGTGCGACGCGCAAAATAGCGCGAGTGTTAACTGCACAAAATAGTGCGGCGCGCAAAATAGCGCGAGTGATAAACTGCATAAAACAGTGCCCCACGCAAAATTGCGCGAGTGTGAACTGGAGAAAACAGTGCGACGCGCAAAATAGCGCGTGTGATTGACTACACAAAACAGTGCGACCCGCAAAATTACGGGAGTGTGAACAGCACAAAACAGTGCGACGCGCAAAATAGCGCGAGTGTCAGCTGCACAAAATAGTGCGGCGCGCAAAATAGCGCGAGTGTGAACTACACAACACAGTGCGACGCGCAAAATAGCGCGAGTGATAAACAGCAGAAAACAGTGGGACGCGCAAAATAGCACGAGTGTGAACTGCACAAAACAGTGGGACGCGCAAAATAGTGCGAGTGTTAAGTGGACAAAACAGTGCGACGTGCAAAATAGCGCGAGTGTGAACTGCAGAAAAAATTGCGACGCACAAAATAGCGCGAGTGTCAACTGCACAAAACCGTGCGACGTGCAAAATATCACGAGTGTGACCTGCACAAACAGTGCGACGCGCAAAATAGCGCGCGTGAATGCACAACACTGCGATGCGCAAAATAGCGAGTGTGAATGCACAAAACAGTGCGACGTGCAAAATAGCGCGAGTGTTAACTGCACAAAACAGTGCGGCGCGCAAAATAGCGCGAGTGATAAACTGAATAAAACAGTGCGCCGCCGAAATTGCGCGAGTGTGAACGTCAGAAAACAGTGCGACGCGCAAATAGCGCGAATGATAAACTGCAGAAAACAGTGCGACGCACAAAATAGCGCGAGTGATAAACTGCAGAAAACAGTGCGAGCGCCAAAATAGCGCGAGTGATAAAATGCAACAAAACAGTGCGACGCGCAAAATAGCGCGAGTGTGAACAGCACAAACAGTGCGACGCGTAAAATAGCGCGAGTGTTGAATGTGCACAAAACAGTGCCACGCGCAAAATAGCGCGAGTGTGAACTGCACAAAACAGTGCGACGCGCAAAATAGCGCGAGTGTTAACTGCCAGAAAACAGTGCGACGTGCAAAATAGCGCGAGTGATAAACTGCAGAAAAACAGTGCGACGGCGCAAAATAGCGCAAGTGTGAACTGTACAAAAAGTGCGACGCGCAAAATAGCGCGAGTGTTAACGCAGAAAACAGTCGACGCACAAATTAGCGCGGGTGATGACTGCACAAAACAGTGCGACGCACAAAATAGCGCGAGTGAACTGCACGACAGTCGACGCACAAAATAGCGAGTATGAACTGCAAAACAAAGTGCGATGCGCAAATGCGGCGAGTGATAAACTGCAGAAAACAGTGCGACGGGCAAAATAGCGCGAGTGTAAACTGCATAATACAGTGGGACGCGCAAATAGCGCGATTGTTAATGGACAAAACAGTGCGACGCGCAAATAGCGCGAGTGTAATTGCACAAAACAGTGCGACGCGCAAAATAGCGCGAGTGTTAACTGCACAAAACCGTGCGACGCGCAAAATAGCGCGAGTGTGACCACACAGTGCGACGCGCAAATAGCGCGAGTGTTAACTGCAGAAAACAGTGCGACGCGCAAAATACGCGATGATGACTGCACAAAATAGTGTGACGCGCAAAATTGCGCGAGTGTGAACAGCACAAAATAGTGCGACGCGCAAAAATAGCGCGAGTGTCAGCTGCACAAAACAGTGCGACGCACAAAATAGCGCGAGTGATAAACTGCACAAAACAATGTGACGCGTAAAATAGCGCGAGTGTGAAATGCACATCATAGTTTGACACGCAAAATAGCGCGAGTGTGAATTGCACAACACAGTACGACGCGCAAAATAGCGCGAGTGATAAACTTCAGAAAACAATGCGATGCGCAAAATAGTGCAAGTGATAAACTACAGAAAACAGAGCGACGCGCAAAATAGCGCGAGTGTGAACTGCACAAAACAGTGCGACGCGTAAAATAGCGCGAGTGTGAACTGCACAAAACAGTGCCACGCACAAAATAGCGCGAGTGTGAACTGCACAAAACAGTGCGACGCGCAAAATAGCGCGAGTGTTAACTGCAGAAAACAGTGCGACGCACAAAATAGCGCGAGTGATTGACTGCACAAAACGTGTGACGCGCAAAATTGCGCGAGTGTGAATAGCACAAAACAGTGCGACGCGCAAAATAGCGCGAGTGATAAACTGCACAAAACAATGTGACGCATAAAATTGGGCGAGTGTGAACTGCACAAGACATGGCGACGCGCAAATAGCGCGAGTGTGAACTGACAACACAGTGCGACGCGCAAAATAGCAGCGATGTGATAAACTGCACAAACAGTGCGACGCGCAAAATAGCGCGAGTGAAAAATGCAGAAACAGTGCGACGCGCAAAATAGCGCGATTGATAAACTGCACAAAACTGTGCGACGCGCAAATATAGCGCGAGTGTGAACTGCACAAAACGTGCGACGCGCAAAATAGCGCGAGTGTTAATTGCAAAAACAGTGCGATGCGCAAAATAGCGCGAGTGATTGACTGCACAAAACAGTGCGACGCGCAAAATTGCGCGAGTGTGAACAGCACAAAACAGTGCGACGCATAAAATAGCGCGAGTGTGTCAGCTGCACAAAACAGTGCGGCGCGCAAAATAGCGCGTGTGATAAACTGTACAAAACAATGGGACGCGTTAAAATAGCGCGAGTGTGAACTGCACAAGACAGTGCGACGCACAAAATAGCGCGAGTGTGAACTGCACAACACAGTGCGATGCGCAAAATAGCGCGAGTGACAAACTGCAGAAAACTGGTGCGACGCGCAAAATAGCGCGAGTGTAAACTGCATAAAACAGTGGGACGCGCAAAATAGCGCGAGTGTGAATTGCACAAAACAGTGCGACGCGCAAAATAGCGCGAGTGTTAACTGCACAAAACCGTGCGACGCGCAAAATAGCGCGAGTGTGAACTGCACAACACAGTGTGACGCGCAAAATAGCGCGAGTGTTAACTGCAGAAAACAGTGCGACGCGCAAAATAGCGCGAGTGATTGACTGCACAAAATAGTGTGACGCGCAAAATTGCGCGAGTGTGAACAGCACAAAATAGTGCGATGCGCAAAATAGCGCGAGTGTCAGCTGCAAAACAGTGCGACGCGCAAAATAGCGCGAGTGATAATTGCACAAAACAATGTGACGCGTAAAATAGCGCGAGTGTGAAATGCACATGATAGTGCGACACGCAAAATAGCGCGAGTGTGAATTGCACAACACAGTACGACGCGGAAAATAGCGTGAGTGATAACTTCAGAAAACAGTGCGATGCGCAAATATAGCGCAAGTGATAAACTACAGAAAACAGTGCGACGCGCAAAATAGCGCGAGTGTGAACTGCACAAAACAGTGGGACGCGCAAAATAGCGCGAGTGTTAAGTGGACAAAACAGTGCGACGCGCGAAATAGCGCGAGTGTGAACTGCACAAAACAGTGCGACGCGCAAAATTGTGCGAGTGTTAACTGCACAAAAGGTGCAACGCGCAAAATAGCGCGAGTGTTAACTGCACAAAACAGTGCGACGCGCAAATAGCGCGAGTGTGAACTGGCACAAGACAGTGCGACGCGCAAATAGCGCGAGTGTGAACTGCACAACACAGTGCGACGCGCAAAATAGCGCGATTGTAATAGCACAAAACAGTGCGACGCGCAAAATAGCGCGAGTGTCAGCTGCACAAAACAGTGCGAAGCGCAAAATAGCGCGAGTGAACACCTGCACAAAACAATGCGACGCGTAAAAGCGCGAGTGTGAACTGCACAAGACAGTGCGACGCGCAAAATAGCGCGAGTGTGAACTGAACAACACAGTGCGACGCGCAAAATAGCACGAGTGGTAAACTTCAGAAAACAGTGCGACGCGCAAAATAGCGCGAGTGATAAACTGCAGAAAACAGTGCGACGTGCAAAATAGCGCGATTGATAAACTGCACAAAACTGTGCGACGCGCAAAATAGCGCGAGTGTGAACTGCAAAAAACAGTGCGACGCGCAAAATAGCACGAGTGATTGACTGCACAAAACAGTGCGACGCGCAAAATTGCGCGAGTGTGAACAGCGCAAAACAGTGCGACGCATAAAATAGCGCGAGTGTCAGCTGCACAAAACAGTGCGGCGCGCAAAATAGTGCGTGTGATAAACTGCACAAAACAATGGGACGCGTAAAATAGCGCGAGTGTGAACTGCACAAGACAGTGCGACGCACAAAATAGCGCGAGTGTGAACTGCACAACACAGTGCGATGCGCAAAATAGCCCGAGTGATAAACTGCAGAAAACTGTGCGACGCGCAAAATAGCGCGAGTGTAAACTGATATAAAACAGTGGGACGCGCAAAATAGCGCGAGTGTGAATTGCACAAAACAGTGCGACGCGCAAAATAGCGCGAGTGTTAACTGCACAAAACCGTGCGACGCGCAAAATAGCGCGAGTGTGAACTGCACAACACAGTGCGACGCGCAAAATAGCGCGAGTGTTAACTGCAGAAAACAGTGCGACGCGCAAAATAGCGCGAGTGATTGACTGCACAAAATAGTGTGACGCGCAAAATTGCGCGAGTGTGAACAGCACAAAATAGTGCGACGCGCAAAATAGCGCGAGTGTCAGCTGCACAAAACAGTGCGACGCGCAAAATAGCGCGAGTGATAAACTGCACAAAACAATGTGACGCGTAAAATAGCGCGAGTGTGAAATGCACATGATAGTGCGACACGCAAAATAGCGCGAGTGTGAATTGCACAACACAGTACGACGCGGAAAATAGCGTGAGTGGTAAACTTCAGAAAACAGTGCGACGCGCAAAATAGCGCGAGTGTGAATTGCACAAAACAGTGGGACGAGCAAAATAGCGCGAGTGTTAAGTGGACAAAACAGTGCGACGCGCGAAATAGCGCGAGTGTGAACTGCACAAAACAGTGCGACGCGCAAAATTGTGCGAGTGTTAACTGCACAAAAGAGTGCAACGCACAAAATAGCGCGAGTGTTAACTGCACAAAACAGTGCGACGCGCAAAATAGCGCGAGTGTGAACTGCACAAGACTGTGCGACGCGCAAAATAGCGCGAGTGTGAACTGCACAACACAGTGCGACGCGCAAAATAGCGCGATTGTTAATAGCACAAAACAGTGCGACGCGCAAAATAGCGCGAGTGTCAGCTGCACAAAACAGTGCGAAGCGCAAAATAGCGCGAGTGACAACCTGCACAAAACAATGCGACGCGTAAAATAGCGCGAGTGTGAACTGCACAAGACAGTGCGACGCGCAAAATAGCGCGAGTGATAAACTGCAGAAAACTGTGCGACGCGCAAAATAGCGCGAGTGATAAACTGCACAAAACAGTGCGACGCGCAAAATAGCGCGAGTGTTAACTGCAGAAAACAGTGCGACGCGCAAAATAGCGCGAGTGATTGACTGCACAAAACAGTGTGACGCGCAAAATTGCACGAGTGTGAACAGCACAAAACAGTGCGACGCGCAAAATAGCGCGAGTGATAAACTGCACAAAACAATGTGACGCGCAAAATTGCGCGAGTGTGAACTGCACAAGACAGTGCGACGCGCAAAATAGCGCGAGTGTGAACTGAACAACACAGTGTGCGCACAAAATAGCGCGAGTGACAAACTTCAGAAAACAGTGCGACGCGCAAAATAGCGCGAGTGATAAACTGCAGAAAACAGTGCGACGCGCAAAATAGCGCGATTGATAAACTGCACAAAACTGTGCGACGCACAAAATAGCGCGAGTGTGAACTGCACAAAACAGTGCGACGCGCAAAATAGCGCGAGTGTTAACTGCAGAAAACAGTGCGACGCGCAAAATAGCGCGAGTGATTGACTGCACAAAAAAGTGCGACGCGCAAAATTGCGCGAGTGTGAACAGCACAAAACAGTGCGACGCGTAAAATAGCGCGAGTGTCAGCTGCACAAAACAGTGCGGCGCGCAAAATAGCGCGAGTGATAAACTGCACAAAACAATGGGACGCGTAAAATAGCGCGAGTGTGAACTGCACAAGACAGTGCGACGCACAAAATAGTGCGAGTGTGAACAGCACAACACAATGCGATGCGCAAAATAGCGCGAGTGATAACCTGCAGAAAACTGTGCGACGCGCAAAATAGCGCGAGTGTAAACTGCATAAAACAGTGGGACGCGCAAAATAGCGCGAGTGTTAAGTGGACAAAACAGTGCGATGCGCAAAATAGCGCGAGTGTGAATTGCACAAAACAGTGCGACGCGCAAAATAGCGCGAGTGTTAACTGCACAAAACCGTGCGACGCGCAAAATAGCGCGAGTGTGAACTGCACAACACAGTGCGACGCGCAAAATAGCGCGTGTGTTAACTGCAAAAAACAGTGCGACGCGCAAAATAGCGCGAGTGATTGACTGCACAAAATAGTGTGACGCGCAAAATTGCACGAGTGTGAATAGCACAAAATAGTGCGACGCGCAAAATAGCGCGAGTGTTAGCTGCACAAAACAGTGCGACGCGCAAAATAGCGCGAGTGATAAACTGCACAAAACAATCTGACACGTAAAATAGCGCGAGTGTGAAATGCACATGATAGTGCGACACGCAAAATAGCGCGAGTGTGAATTGCACAACACAGTACGACGCGCAAAATAGCGCGAGTGATAAACTTCAGAAAACAGTGCGATGCGCAAAATAGCGCGAGTGATGAACTACAGAAAACAGTGCGACGCGCAAAATAGCGCGAGTGTGAACTGCACAAAACTGTGGGACGCGCAAAATAGCGTGAGTGTTAAGTGGACAAAACAGTGCGACGCGCGAAATAGCGCGAGTGTGAACTGCACAAAACTGTGCGACGCGTAAAATCGCGCGAGTGTTAACTGCACAAAAGAGTGCGACGCGCAAAATAGCGCGAGTGTGAACTGCACAAGACAGTGCGACGCGCAAAATAGCGCGAGTGTGAACTGCACAAGACAGTGCGACGCGTAAAATAGCACGAGTGTGAACTGCACAACACAGTGCGACGCGCAAAATAGCGCGATTGTTAACAGCACAAAACAGTGCGACGCGCAAAATAGCGCAAGTGTCAGCTGCACAAAACAGTGCGAAGCGCAAAATAGCGCGAGTGACAACCTGCACAAAACAATGCGACGCGTAAAATAGCGCGAGTGTGAACTGCACAAGACAGTGCGACGCGCAAAATATCGCTAGTGATAAACTGCACAAAACAGTGCGACGCCCAAAATTGCGCGAGTGTGAACTGCAGAAAATAGTGCGACGCGCAAAATAGCGCGAGTGATAAACTGCAGAAAACTGTGCGACGCGCAAAATAGCGCGAGTGATAAACTGCACAAAACAGTGCGACGCGCAAAATAGCGCGAGTGTTAACTGCAGAAAACAGTGCGACGCGCAAAATAGCGCGAGTGATTGACTGCACAAAACAGTGTGACGCGCAAAATTGCGCGAGTGTGAATAGCACAAAACAGTGCGACGTGCAAAATAGCGCGAGTGATAAACTGCACAAAACAATGTGACGCGTAAAATTGCGCGAGTGTGAACTGCACAAGACAGTACGACGCGCAAAATAGCGCGAGTGTGAACTGAACAACACAGTGCGACGCGCAAAATAGCGCGAGTGATAAACTTCAGAAAACAGTGCGACGCGCAAAATAGCGCGAGTGATAAACTGCAGAAAATAGTACGACGCGCAAAATAGCGCGATTGATAAACTGCACAAAACTGTGCGACGCGCAAAATAGCGCGAGTGTGAACTGCACAAAACAGTGCGACGCGCAAAATAGCGCGAGTGTTAACTGCAGAAAATAGTGCGACGCGCAAAATAGCGCGAGTGATTGACTGCACAAAACAGTGCGACGCACAAAATTGCGCGAGTGTGAACAGCACAAAACAGAGCGACGCGTAAAATAGCGCGAGTGTCAGCTGCACAAAACAGTGCGGCGCGCAAAATAGCACGAGTGATAAACTGCACAAAACAATGGGACGCGTAAAATAGCGCGAGTGTGAACTGCACAAGACAGTGCGACGCACAAAATAGCGCGAGTGTGAACTACACAACACAGTGCGATGCGTAAAATAGCGCGAGTGATAAACTGCAGAAAACTGTGCGACGCGCAAAATAGCGCGAGTGTAAACTGCATAAAACAGTGGGACGCGCAAAATAGCGCGAGTGTTAAGTGGACAAAACAGTGCAACGCGCAAAATAGCGCGAGTGTGAATTGCACAAAACAGTGCGACGCGCAAAATAGCGCGAGTGTCAGCTGCACAAAACAGTGCGAAGCACAAAATAGCGTGTGAAACTGCACAAAACAGTGACGCGAAAATAGCGCGAGCGTGAACTGCACAAAACAGTGCGACGCGCAAAATAGCGCGAGTGTGAACTGCACAAAACAGTGCGACGCGCAAAATAGCGCGAGTGATAAACTGCAGAAAACAGTTCGACGCGCAAAATAGAGCGAGTGTGAACTGCATAAAACAGTGCGACGCGCAAAATAGCGCGAGTGTCAACTGCACAAAACAGTGCGACGCGCAAAATAGCGCGAGTGATAAACTGCACAAAACAGTGCGACGCGCAAAATAGCGCGAGTGTGAACTGTACAAAACAGTGCGACGCGCAAAATAGCGCGAGTGTCAACTGCACAAAACAGTGCGACGCGCAAAATTGCGCGAGTGATAAACTACGCAAAACAATACGACACGTAAAATAGCGTGAGTGTGAACTGCACAAGACAGTGCGACGCGCAAAATAGCGGGAGTGTGAACTGCACAAAACAGTGCGACGCGCAAAATAGCGCGAGTGATAAACTCCACAAAACAGTGCGACGCGCAAAATAGCGCGAGTGATAAACTGTAGAAAACAGTACGACGCGCAAAATTGCGCGAGTGTGAACTGCACAAAACAGTGCGACGCGCAAAATAGCGCGAGTGTCAACTGCACAAAACAGTGTGACGCGCAAAATAGCGCGAGTGATAAACTGTATAAAACAGTGCGACGCGTAAAATAGCGCGAGTGTGAACTGCACAAGACAGTGCGACGCGCAAAATAGCCCGAGTGTGAACTACACACCATAGTGTGACGCGCAGAATAGCGCGAGTGGTAAACTAAAGAAAACAGTTTGACGCGCAAAATAGCGCGAGTGTGAACTGCTCAAAACAGTGCGACGCGCAAAATAGCGTGAGTGTTAACTACACAAAACAGTGCGGCGTACAAAATAGCGCGAGTGATAAACTGCACAAAACAGTACGACGCACAAAATTGCGCGAGTGTGAACTACAGAAAACAGTGCGACGCGCAAAATAGCGCGAGTGATAAACTGCACAAAACAGTGCGACGCGCAAAATAGTTCGAGTGTCAACTGAACAAAACAGTGCGACGCGCAAAATAGCACGAGTGATAAACTGTACAAAACAGTGCGACGCGTAAAATAGCGCGAGTGTGAACTGCACAAGACAGTGCGACGCGCAAAATAGGCCGAGTGTGAACTACACAACACAGTGTGACGCGCAAAATAGCGCGAGTGATAAACTGAAGAACACAGTGGGACGCGCAAAATAGCGCGAGTGTGAACTGCACAAAACAGTGCGACGCGCAAAATAGCGCGAGTGTTAACTACACAAAACAGTGCGGCGCGCAAAATAGCGCGAGTGATAAACTGCACAAAACAGTGCGACGCGCAACATAGCTCGAGTGTCAACTACACAAAACAGTGCGACGCGCAAAATAGCGCGAGTGTGAACTGCACAAAACAGTCCGACGCGCAAGATAGCGCGAGTGTGAAATGCAGAAAACAGTGCGACGCGCAAAATAGCGCGAGTGTTAACTGCACAAAACAGTGTGACGCGCAAAATTGCGAGTGTGAACAACACAAAAATAGTGCGACGCGCAAAATAGCGCGAGTGTCAGCTGCACAAAACAGTGTGACGCGCAAAATAGAGCGAGTGATAAACCGTACAAAAGAATGTGACGCGTAAAATAGCGCGACTGTGAACTGCACATGATAGCGCGACGTGCAAAATAGCGCGAGTGTGAATTGCACAACACAGTGCGACGCGCAAAATAGCGCGAGTGATAAACTTCAGAAAACAGTGCGATGCGCAAAATAGCGCGAGTGATAAACTACAGAAAACAGTGCGACGCGCAAAATAGCGCGAGTGTGAACTGCACAAAACAGTGCGACGCGCAAAATAGCTCGAGTGTCAACTGCACAAAACAGTGCGACGCGCAAAATAGCGCGAGTGTGAACTGCACAAAATAGTCCGACGCGCAAGATAGCGCGAGTGTGAACTACAGAAAACAGTGCGACGCGCAAAATAGCGCGAGTGATTGACTGCACAAAATAGTGTGACGCGCAAAATTGCGCGAGTGTGAACAGCATAAATAGTGCGACGCGCAAAATAGCGCGAGTGTCAGCTGCACAAAACAGTGCGACGCGCAAAATAGCGCGAGTGTAAAACTGCACAAAACATTGTGACGCGTAAAATAGCGCGAGTGTGAATGCACATGAAGTGCGACACGCAAAATAGCGCGAGTGTGAATTGCACAACACAGTACGACGCGCAAAATAGCGCGAGTGATAAACTTCAGAAAACAGTGCGATGCGCAAATAGCGCGAGTGATAACTACAGAAAACAGTGCGACGCGCAAAATAGCGCGAGTGTGAACTGCACAAAACAGTGGACGTGCAAAATAGCGCGAGTGTTAAGTGGACAAAACAGTGCGACGCGCGAAAATAGCGCGAGTGTGAACTGCGCAAAACAGTGCGACGCGCAAAATTGGGCGAGTGTTAACTGCACAAAAGAGTGCAACGCGCAAAATAGCGCGAGTGTTAACTGCACAAAACAGTGCGACGAGCAAAATAGCGCGAGTGTGAACTGCACAAGACAGTGCGACGCGCAAAATAGCGCGATGTGAACTGCACAACAGTGCGACGCGCAAAATAGCGCGAGTGTTAACAGCACAAAACAGTGCGATGCGCAAATAGCGCGTGTGTCAGCTGCACAAAACAGTGCGAAGAGCAAAATAGCGCGAGTGACAACCTGCACAAAACAATGTGACGCGTAAAATAGCGCGAGCGTGAACTGCACAAGACAGTGCGACGCGCAAAATAGCGTGAGTGTGAACTGCACAACAGAGTGCGACGCGCAAAATAGCGCGAGTGATAAACATCAGAAAACAGTGCGACGCGCAAAATAGCGCGACTGATAAACTGCAGAAAACAGTGCGACGCGCAAAATAGCGCGAGTGTGAACTGCACAAAACAGTGCGACGCGCAAAATAGCGCAAGTGTGAACTGCACAAAACAGTGCGACGCGCAAAATAGCGCGAGTGATAAACTACGCAAAACAATACGACGCGTAAAATAGCGCGAGTGTGAACTGCACAAGACAGTGCGACGCGCAAAATAGCGTGAGTGTGAACTGCACAAAACAGTGCGACGCGCAAAATAGGGCGAGTGATAAACTCCACAAAACAGTGCGACGCGCAAAATAGCGCGAGTGATAAACTCCACAAAACAGTGCGACGCGCAAAATAGCGCGAGTGATAAACTGCAGAAAACAGTACGACGCGCAAAATTGCGCAAGTGTGAACTGCACAAAACAGTGCGACGCGCAAAATAGCGCGAGTGTCAATTGCACAAAACAGTGCGACACGCAAAATAGCGCGAGTGATAAACTGTACAAAACAGTGCGACGCGCAAAATAGCGCGAGTGTCAACTGCACAAAACAGTGCGACGCGCAAAATAGCGCGAGTGATAAACTGTACAAAACAGTGCGACGCGTAAAATAGCGCGAGTGTGAACTGCACAAAACAGTGCGACGCGCAAAATAGCGCGAGTGTGAACTGCACAAAATAGTGTGACGCGCAAAATAGCGCGAGTGATAAACTGAAAAAACAGTTTGACGCGCAAAATAGCGCGAGTGTGAACTGCACAAACAGTGCGACGCGCAAAATAGCGCGAGTGTTAACTGCACATAACAGTGCGCGTGCAAAATACCGAGTGATAAACTGCACAAAATGTACGACGCACAAAATTGCTGGGTGTGAACTGCAAAAACAGTGCGATGCGCCAAATAGCGCGAGTGATAAACTGCACAAAACAGTGCGACGCGCAAAATAGCTTCGAGTGTCAACTGCACAAAACAGTGCGACGCGCAAAATAGCGCGAGTGATAACTGTACAAAACAGTGCGACGCGTAAAATAGCGCGAGTGTGAACTGCACAAGACAGTCGACGCACAATAGCCCGAGTGTGAATACACAAGTGTGACGCGAAAATAGCGCGAGTGATAAACTGAAGAAAACAGTTTTCACGCGCAAAATAGCGCGAGTGTGAACTGCACAAAATAGTGCGACGCGCAAAATAGCGCGAGTGTGAACTGCACATGATAGTGCGACACGCAAAATAGCGCGAGTGTGAATTTCACAACATAGTGCGACGCGCAAAATAGTGCGAGTGTGAACTGTCAAAACAGTGGACGTGCAAAATAGCGCGAGTGATAAACTGTATAAAAACAGTGGACGCGTAAAATAGCGCGAGTGTGAACTGCACAAGACAGTGCGACGCGCAAAATAGCCCGAGTGTGACTACACACCATAGTGTGACGCGCAGAATAGCGCGAGTGTTAACTGCCAAAACAGTGCGACGGTAAAATAGCGCTAGTGTGAACTGCAACGACAGTGCGACGCGCAAAATAGCCCGAGTGTGACTACACAACATAGTGTGACGCGCAAAATAGCGTGAGTGATAAACTGAAGAAAAACTGTTTGACGCGCAAAATAGCGCGGTGTGAACTGCACAAAACAGTGCGAGCGCCAAATAGCGCGAGTGTTAACTACACAAAACAGTGGGCGTGCAAAATACCGCGAGTGATAACTGCACAAAACAGTACGACGCACAAAATTGCGCAGGTGTGAACTGCAGAAAACAGTGCGACGCGCCAAATAGCGCGAGTGATAAACTGCGCAAAACAGTGCGACGCACAAAATAGCTCGAGTGTCAACTGCACAAAACAGTACGACGCGCAAAATAGCGCGAGTGATAAACTGTACAAAACAGTGCGACGCGTAAAATAGCGCGAGTGTGAACTGCACAAGACAGTGCGACGCACAAAATAGCCCGAGTGTGAACTACACAACACAGTGTGACGCGCAAAATAGCGCGAGTGATAAACTGAAGAAAACAGTTTGACGCGCAAAATAGCGCGAGTGTGAACTGCACAAAACAGTGCGACGCGCAAAATAGCACGAGTGTGAACTGCACATGATAGTGCGACACGCAAAATAGCGCGAGTGTGAATTGCACAACACAGTGCGACGCGCAAAATAGCGCGAGTGATAAACTTCAGAAAACAGTGCGATGCGCAAAATAGCGCGAGTGATAAACTACAGAAAACAGTGCGACGCGCAAAATAGTGCGATTGTGAACTGCACAAAACAGTGGGACGCGCAAAATAGCGCGGGTGTTAAGTGGACAAAACAGTGCGACGCGCGAAATAGCGCGAGTGTGAACTGCACAAAACAGTGCGACGTGCAAAATTGCACGAGTGTTAACTGCACAAAAGAGTGCAACGCGCAAAATAGCGCGAGTGTTAACTGCACAAAACAGTGCAACGCGCAAAATAGCGCGAGTGTGAACTACACAACACAGTGTGACGCGCAAAATAGCGCGAGTGATAAACTGAAGAAAACAGTTTGACGCGCAAAATACCGCGAGTGTGAACTGCACAAAACAGTGCGACGCGCAAAATAGCGCGAGTGTCAATTGCACAAAACAGTGCGACGCGCAAAATAGCGCGAGTGATAAACTGTACAAAACAGTGCGACGCGTAAAATAGCGCGAGGGTGAACTGCAGAAGATAGTGCGACGCGCAAAATAGGCCGAGTGTGAACTACACAACACAGTGTGACGCGCAAAATAGAGCGAGTGATAAACTGAAGAAAACAGTTTGACGCGCAATATAGCGCGAGTGTGAACTGCACAAAACAGTGCGACGCGCAAAATAGCGCGAGTGTTAACTACACAAAACAGTGCGGCGCGCAAAATAGCGCGAGTGATAAACTGCACAAAACAGTACGACGCACAAAATTGCGCGATTGTGAACTGCAGAAAACAGTGCGACGCGCAAAATTGCGCGAGTGATAAACTGCACAAAACAGTGCGACGCGCAAAATAGCTCGAGTGTCAACTGCTGAAAACAGTGCGACGCGCAAAATAGCGCGAGTGTGAACTGCACAAAACAGTCCGACGCGCAAGATAGCGCGAGTGTGAACTGCACAAAACAGTGCGACGCGCAAAATAGCGCGAGTGTTAACTGCAGAAAATAGTGCGACGCGCAAAATAGCGCGAGTGATTGACTGCACAAACAGTGTGACGCGCAAAATTGCGCGAGTGTGAACAGCACAAAATAGTGCGACGCGTAAAATAGCGCGAGTGTCAGCTGCACAAAACAGTGCGACGCGCAAAATAGCGCGAGTGATAAACTGCACAAAACAATGTTACAAGTAAAATAGCGCAAGTGTGAACTGCACATGATAGTGCGACACGCAAAATAGCGCGAGTGTGAATTGCACAACACAGTGCGACGCGCAAAATAGCGCGAGTGATAAACTTCAGAAAACAGTGCGATGCGCAAAATAGCGCGAGTGATAAACTACAGAAAACAGTGCGACGCGCAAAATAGCGCGAGTGTGAACTGCACAAAACAGTGGGACGCGCAAAATAGCGAGAGTGTTAAGTGGACAAAACAGTGCGACGCGCGAAATAGCGCGAGTGTGAACTGCACAAAACAGTGCGACACGCAAAATTGCACGAGTGTTAACTGCACAAAAGAGTGCAACGCGCAAAATAGCGCGAGTGTTAACTGCACAAAACAGTGCGACGCGCAAAATAGCGCCAGTGTGAACTGCACAAGACAGTGCGACGCGTAAAATAGCGCGAGTGTGAACGGCACAACATAGTGCAACGCGCAAAATAGCGCTAGTGTTAACAGCACAAAACAGTGCGACGCGCAAAATAGCGCGAGTGTCAGCTGCACAAAACAGTGCGAAGCGCAAAATAGCGTGAGTGACAACCTGCACAAAACAATGTGACGCGTAAAATAGCGCGAGCGTGAACTGCACAAGACAGTGCGACGCACAAAATAGCGCGAGTGTGAACTGCACAACACAGTGTGATGCGCAAAATAGCGCGAGTGATAAACTGCAGAAAACAGTGCGACGCGCAAAATAGCGCGAGTGTGAAACTGCACAAACAGTGCGACGCGCAAAATAGCGCGAGTGTCAACTGCACAAAACAGTGCGACACGCAAAAAGCGCGAGTGATAACTGCAAGAAAACAGTGCGACGCGCAAAATAGCGCGAGTGTGAACTGCACAAAACAGTGCGACGCGCAAAATAGCACGAGTGTCAAGTGCACAAAACAGTGCGACGCGCAAAATAGCGCGAGTGTCAATTGCACAAAACAGTGCGACATGCAAAATAGCGCGAGTGATAAACTGTACAAAACAGTGCGACGCGCAAAATAGCGCGAGTGTCAACTGCACAAAACAGTGCGACGCGCAAAATAGCGCGAGTGATAAACTGCACAAAACAGTGCGACGGTAAAAAGCGCGAGTGTGAACTGCACAGACAGTGCGACGCGCAAAATAGCCGAGTGTGAACTACCACAACATAGTTGACGCGCAAAATAGCGCGAGTGATAAACTGAAGAAAACAGTTTGACGCGCAAAATAGCGCGAGTGTGAACTGCACAAAACAGTGCGACGCGCGAAATAGCGCGAGTGTTAACTACACAAAACAGTGCGGCGTGCAAAATACCGCGAGTGATAAACTGCACAAAATAGTACGACGCACAAAATTGCACGGGTGTGAACTGCAGAAAACAGTGCGATGCGCCAAATAGCGCGAGTGATAAACCGCACAAAACAGTGCGACGCGCAAAATAGCTCGAGTGTCAACTGCACAAAACAGTGCGACGCGCAAAATAGCGCGAGTGATAAACTGTACAAAACAGTGCGACGCGTAAAATAGCGCGAGTGTGAACTGCACAAGACAGTGCGACGCGCAAAATAGCCCGAGTGTGAACTACACAACACAGTGTGACGCGCAAAATAGCGCGAGTGATAAACTGAAGAAAACAGTTTGACGCGCAAAATAGCGCGAGTGTGAACTGCACAAAACAGTGCGACGCGCAAAATAGCGCGAGTGTGAATTGCACATGATAGTGCGACACGCAAAATAGCGCGAGTGTGAATTGCACAACACAGTGCGACGCGCAAAATAGCGCAAGTGATAAACTTCAGAAAACAGTGCGATGCGCAAAATAGCGCGAGTGATAAACTACAGAAAACAGTGCGACGCGCAAAATAGCGCGAGTGTGAACTGCACAAAACAGTGGGATGCGCAAAATAGCGCGAGTGTTAAGTGGAAAAAACAGTGCGACGCGCGAAATAGCGCGAGTGTGAACTGCACAAAACAGTGCGACGCGCAAAATTACGCGAGTGTTAACTGCACAAAAGAGTGCAACGCGCAAAATAGCGCGAGTGTGAACTGCACAAAACAGTGCGACGCGCAAAATAGCGCGAGTGTGAACTGCACAAGACAGTGCGACGCGCAAAATAGCGCGAGTGTGAACTGCACAACACAGTGCGACGCGCAAAATAGCGCGAGTGTTAACAGCACAAAACAGTGCGACGCGCAAAATAGCGCGAGTGTGAACTGCACAAAACAGTGCGACGCGCAAAATAGCGCGAGTGTTAACAGCACAAAACAGTGCGACGCGCAAAATAGCGCGAGTGTCAACTGCACAAAACAGTGCGACGCGCAAAATAGCGCGAGTGACAACCTGCACAAAACAATGGGACGCGTAAAATAGCGCGAGTCTGAAGTGCACAAGACAGTGCGACGCGCAAAATAGCGTGAGTGTGAACTGCACAAAACAGTGCGACGCGCAAAATAGAGCGAGTGATAAACTCCACAAAGTAGTGCGACGTGCAAAATAGCGCGAGTGATAAACTGGAGAAAATAGTACGACGCGCAAAATTGCGCGAGTGTGAACTGCACAAAACAGTGCGACGTGCAAAATAGCGCGAGTGTCAACTGCACAAAACAGTGCGACGCGCAAAATACCGCGATTGATGAACTGCACAAGACAGTGCGACGCGCAAAATAGCGCGATTGTTAACAGCAGAAAACAGTGCAATGCGCAAAATAGTGCGAGTGTTAACTGCACAAAACAGTGCGACGCGCAAAATAGCGCGATTGTGAACTGCACAACACAGTGCGACGTGCAAAATAGCGCGAGTGTCAACAGCACAAAACAGTGCGACGCGCAAAATAGCGCGAGTGTCAGCTGCACAAAACAGTGCGAAGCGCAAAATAGCGCGGGTGACAACCTGCACAAAACAATGGGACGCGTAAAATAGCGCGAGTCTGAACTGCACAAGACAGTGCGACGCGCAAAATAGCGTGAGTGTGAACTGCACAAAACAGTGCGACGCGCAAAATAGAGCGAGTGATAAACTCCACAAAGTAGTGCGACGTGCAAAATAGCGCGAGTGATAAACTGCAGAAAACAGTACGACGCGCAAAATTGCGCGAGTGTGAACTGCACAAAACAGTGCGACGCGCAAAATAGCGCGAGTGTCAACTGCACAAAACAGTGCGACGCGCAAAATACCGCGATTGATAAACTGTACAAAACAGTGCGACGCGTAAAATGGCGCGAGTGTGAACTGCACAAGACAGTGCGACGCACAAAATAGCCCGAGTGTGAACTACACAACACAGTGCGACGCGCAAAATAGCGCGATTGTTAACAGCAGAAAACAGTGCAATGCGCAAAATAGTGCGAGTGTTAACTGCACAAAACAGCGCGACGCGCAAAATAGCGCGACGCGCAAAATAGCGCGATTGTGAACTGCACAACACAGTGCGACGCGCAAAATAGCGCGAGTGTTAACAGCACAAAACAGTGCGACGCGCAAAATAGTGCGAGTGTCAGTTGCACAAAACAGTGCGAAGCGCAAAATAGCGCGAGTGACAACCTGCACAAAACAATGTGACGCGTAAAATAGCGCGAGTGTGAACTGCACAAGACAGTGCGACGCGCAAAATAGCGAGTGTGAACTGCACAACACAGTGCGACGCGCAAAATAGCGCGAGTGATAAACTTCAGAAAACAGTGCGACGCGCAAAATAGCGCGAGTGATAAACTGCAGAAAACAGTGCGACGCGCAAAATAGCGCGAGTGTGAACTGCACAAAACAGTGGGACGCGCAAAATAGCGCGAGTGTTAAGTGGACAAAACAGTGCGACGCGCAAAATAGCGCGAGTGTGAACTGCACAAAACCGTGCGACGCGCAAAATAGCGCGAGTGTCAACTGCACAACACAGTGCGACGCGCAAAATAGCGCGAGTGTGAACTCCACAACACAGTACGACGCGCAAAATAGCGCGAGTGTGAACTGCACAAAACAGTGCGACGCGCAAAATAGCGCAAGTGTTAACCGCAGAAAACAGTGCGACGCGCAAATAGCGCAAGTGATTGACTGCACAAAACAGTGCGACGCGCAAAATTGCGCGAGTGTGAAGTACACAAAACAGTGCGACGCGCAAAATAGTGCGAGTGTCAACTGCATAAAACAGTGCGACGCGCAAAATAGCGCGAGTGATAAACTGCACAAAACCGTGCGACGCGTAAAATAGCGCGAGTGTGAACTGCACAGGACAGTGCGACGCGCAAAATAGCGCGAGTGTGAACTACACAACACAGTGCGACGCGCAAAATAGCGCGAGTGATAAACTGAAGAAAACTGTTCGACGCGCAAAATAGCGCGAGTGTGAACTACACAAAACAGTGCGACGCCAAAATAGCGCGAGTGTTAACTACACAAAACAGTGCGACGCGCAAAATAGTGCGAGTGTCAACTGCACAAAACAGTTGCGACGCGCAAAAATAGCGCGAGTGTGAACTGCACAAAACAGTGCGACGCGCAAGATAGCGCGAGTGGTGAACTGCACAAAACAGTGCGACGCGCAAAATAGCGCGAGTGTTAACTGCAGAAAACAGTGCGACGCGCAAAATAGCGCGATTGATGACTGCACAAAACAGTGCGACGCGCAAAATTGTGCGAGTGTGAACAGCACAAAACAGTACGACGCGCAAAATAGCGCGAGTGTCAGCGGCACAAAATAGTGCGACGCGCAAAATAGCGCGAGTGATAAACTGCATAAAACAGTGTGACGCGTAAAATAGCGCGAGTGTGAACTGCACAAGACAGTGCGACGTGCAAAATAGCGCGAGTGTGAACTGCACAACAGAGTGGGACGCGCAAAATAGCGCGAGTGTGAACTGCACAAAACAGTGCGACGCGCAAAATAGCGCGAGTGTTAACTGCACAAAACAGTGCGGTGCGCAAAATAGCGCGAGTGATAAACTGCACAAAACAGTGCGACGCGCAAAATAGCGCGAGTGATAAACTGCAGAAAAACAGTGCGACGCGCAAAATAGCGCGAGTCATAAACTGCACAAAACAGTGCCACGCGCAAAATGGCGCGAGTGTGAACTGCACAAAATAGTGCGACGCGTAAAATAGCGCGGATGTTAACTGCAGAAAATAGTGCGACGCGCAAAATAGCGCGAGTGATTGACTACACAAAACAAGGCGACGCGCAAAATTGTGCGAGTGTGAACAGCACAAAACAGTGCGACGCGCAAAATGACGCGAGTGTCAGCTGCAAAAAATAGTGTGACACGCAAAATAGCGCGAGTGATAAACTGCACAAAACAATGTGACGCGTAAAATAGCGCGACTGTGAACTGCACAAGACAGCGCGACGCGCAAAATAGCGCGAGTGTGAACTGCACAACACAGTGCGACGCGCAAAATAGCGCGCGTGATAAACTTCAGAAAACAGTGCGACGCGCAAAATAGCACGAGTGATAAACTGCAAAAACAGTGCGACGCGCAAAATAGCGCGAGTGTGAACTGCACAAAACAGTGGGACGTGCAAAATAGCGCGAGTGTTAAGTGGACAAAACAGTGTGACGCGCAAAATAGCGCGAGTGTGAACTGCACAAAACAGTGCGACGCGCAAAATAGCGCGAGTGTTAACTGCACAAAACCGTGCGACGCGCAACATAGCGCGAGTGTGAACTGCACAAGACAGTGCGACGCACAAAATAGCGCGAGTGTGAACTGCACAACACAGTGCGATGCGCAAAATAGCGCGAGTGTTAACAGCACAAAACAGTGCGACGCACAAAATAGCGCGAGTGAGAACTGCACAAAACAGTCCGACGCACAAGATAGCGCGAGTGTTAACTGCACAAAACAGTGCGACGCACAAAATAGCACGAGTGAGAACTGCACAAAACAGTCCGACGCGCAAGATAGCGCGAGTGTGAACTGCACAAAACAGTGCGACGTGCAAAATAGCGCGAGTGATTGACTACACAAAACAGTGCGACGTGCAAAATTGCGCGAGTGTGAACAGCACAAAACAGTTCGACGCGCAAAATAGCGCGAGTGTCTGCTGCGCAAAACAGTGCGACGCGCAAAATAGCGCGAGTGATAAACTGCACAAAACAGTGTGACGCGCAAAATAGCGCGAGTGTGAACTGCACAACAGAGTGGGACGCGCAAAATAGCGCGAGTGTGAACTGCACAAAATAGTGCGACGCGCAAAATAGCGCGAGTGATAAACTGCACAAAACAGTGCGACGCGCAAAATTGCACGAGTGCGAATAGCAGAAAACAGTACGACGCACAAAATAGCGCGAGTGATAAACTGTAGAAAACAGTGCGACGTGCAAAATAGCGCGAGTGTTAACTGCAGAAAACAGTGCGACGCGCAAAATAGCGCGAGTGATTGACTGCAAAAAACAAGGCGACGCGCAAAATTGCGCTAGTGTGAACAGCACAAAACAGTGCAACGCGCAAAATGACGCGAGTGTCAGCTGCACAAAACAGTGTGACACGCAAAATAGCGCGAGTGATAAACTGCACAAAACAATGTGACGCGTAAAATAACGCAACTGTGAACTGCACATGACAGTGCAACGCGCAAAATTGCGCAAGTGTGAACTGCACAACACAATGCGATGCGCAAAATAGCGCGAGTGTCAGCTGCACAAAACAGTGCGACACGCAAAATAGCGCGAGTGATAAACTGCACAAAACAGTGTGACGCGCAAAATCGCGCGAGTGATAAACTGCACAACCGAATGCGACGCGCAAAATAGCACGAGTGTGAACTGCACAACCGAATGGGACGCGCAAAATAGCGCGAGTGTGAACTGCACAAAACAGTGCGACGCGCAAAATAGCGCGAGTGTTAATGTGTAGAAAACAGTGCGACGTGCAAAATAGCGCGAGTGATAAACTGCACAAAATAGTGCGACGCGCAAAATTGCGCGAGTGTGAACTGCAGAAAACAGTACGACGCGCAAAATAGCGCGAGTGATAAACTGCAGAAAACAGTGCGACGCGCAAAATAGCGCGAGTGTGAACTGCACAAGACAGTGCGACGCGCAAAATAGCGCGAGTGTGAACTCCACAACACAGTGCGACGCGCAAAATAGCGCGAGTGATAAACTGCAGAAAACAATGTGACGCGTAAAATAGCGCGACCGTGAACTGTACAAGACAGTGCAACGCGCAAAATAGCACGAGTGTGAACTGCACAACATAGTGCGACGCGCAAAATAGCGCGCGTGATAAACTTCAGAAAACAGTGCGACGCGCAAAATAGCGCGAGTGATAAACTGCAAAAAACAGTGCGACGCGCAAAATAGCGCGAGTGTGAACTGCACAAAACAGTGGGACGCGCAAAATAGCGCGAGTGTTAAGTGGACAAAACAGTGCGACGCGCAAAATAGCGCGTGTGTGAACTGCACAAAACAGTGCGACGCGCAAAATAGCGCGAGTGTTAACTGCACAAGACAGTGCGACGCGCAAAATAGCGCGAGTGTGAACTGCACAACACAGTGCGACCCGCAAAATAGCGCGAGTGTGAACTGCCCAAAACAGTGCGACGCGCAAAATAGCGCAAGTGTTAACCGCAGAAAACAATGCGACGCGCAAAATAACGCGAGTGTGAACTGCACAAAACAGTGCGACGCGCAAAATAGCGCGAGTGTGAACTGCACAAAACAGTGCGACGCGCAAAATAGCGCGAGTGTGAACTGCACAAAACAGTGCGACGCGCAAAATAGCGCGAGTGTTAACTGCAGAAAACAGTGCGACGCGCAAAATAGCGCGAGTGATTGACTGCACAAAACAGTGCGACGCGCAAAATTGCGCGAGTGTGAACAGCACAAAACAGTGCGACGCGCAAAATAGCGCGAGTGTCAGCTGCACAAAACAGTGCGACGCGCAAAATAGCGCGAGTGATAAACTGCACAAAACAGTGTGACGCGTAAAATAGCGCGAGTGTGAACTGCACAAGACAGTGCGACGCGCAAAATAGCGCGAGTGTGAACTGCACAAAACAGTGCGACGCGCAAAATAGCGCGAGTGTGAACTGCACAAAACAGTGCGACGCGCAAAATAGCGCGAGTGATAAACTCCACAAAACAGTGCGACGCGCAAAATAGCGCAGGTGTTAACTGCAGAAAACAGTGCGACGCGCAAAATAGCGCGAGTGATTGACTGCAACAAACAGTGCGTCGCGCAAAATTGCGCGAGTGTGAACAGCACAAAACAGTGCGACGCGCAAAATAACGTGAGTGTCAGCTGCACAAAATAGTGTGACGCGCAAAATAGCGCGAGTGATAAACTGCACAAAACAATGTGACGCGTAAAATAGCGCGAGTGTGAACTGCACAAGACA